>PVIA01011292.1:0-45423 GCA_004024845.1 Tonatia bakeri
GGTTGCTGGGGGCCATGGCCTGCAACCCAGGCATGTGCCCTGACTGGGAATCGAACCTGCGATGCTTTGGTTTGCAGCCCACGCTCAATCCACTGAGCTATGCCAGCCAGGGCTAAATACACAATTTTTTAAAAATAAATTTTGTTTTTTTGGATCCCCCTTCATATGAAAATTCTAAAAGAGAGAGGAATATTGAAAATGCCTAAGCAAGGGAAAATAATTGATTGTGCAAGGTTTCTGAAGACACAAGGTAGGGAGCATGTGGAGACAAACCTTGGTTCAGGAAAAATATTTTGTTTCTAGATGTGATAGAGAAAGAGATAAGGGTGAACAAAAATGTGTGGAGGTTTTTGGCAGGGTGCTGTTGGAGTTCCCATGTGCTAGCCATTATTATTATCTGTGTAATTGGAAGCAAACTCACTCCTCAGTCCTTCCTTTAATAGACTGAAGGGGCACTTACATCAGTAACATAGTGGTAGTAAAATAGTCATTCTTTGGGGAGCATAGGCTATTTAGGTGCAGGCTTGCTTTATGTTTTGACATGTCATAAGCACTGCATGTCATCTTTCCAGAGCACTTACTTTCCTGAGAAAGGGAAGGGAGTCTTCCATGATCATTCAGTTTTCACTCACTACTAACTTGCCATATGGCCCTAGGAAAAATATGTTCATCTGCTAGATTTTCAGGCCTCTCCTTGTGTATCATGGTATAGATAACACATATATTTAGAACTTACAAAAGGCCCTACATGAATCATTATTATTTTAAATGACTAGGATTTCCTAGAGAAATTAACAAAATAAAATAGTACATCACATAGTGCAGACTCTTGGGTTAAAATATTATCAGATAATATTATGTATAATTTATTTCCACATCAATACATCTCTTTTCACTTAAAGTGAATGTTTACAACCATAATTTTCTTTGTCAGAGGTCTATATTTTTATTATCAGGCTAACTTGTAAAGTATGAAAACACAAGCTCAGAATATTTGCATTAAAAACTGGATTTTAACCTTTTGCTATCCAAGACAAATAGCTGTGTTTTAAAATAATTCAGAAACATTGCCCCATGGGGAAATGCAGGCATGAGAAGTGGGAAACCTTACAATGGACGGAGGACTGATGAAGAAAAAAGCAAAGGTAAAGAAGAGTGTGGGGAATGAACCTGAAAAACTCCAGGGTGAATAAATAAGTATTGTTCACCCTCTCAACCTAGCCCGTAACTGTCTTCCATGCTTACCCTATCCTATTCAGAACTAGGAGTGCTCAGTAACCTGAAGCACGTTTGCCTGTGTGATAGATGCTCTTGAGATTCTTTTGGATCATGATACAATTACAGTAATCTCCCAGAGAGAAAATACCTGTATTTTCCATGTGAATAAATAAAGTTACTCTGATGTGTCAGCTGAAAATTCTCTCTTTACTGATGTTTGCGAAATATTTTTTTTCTGAAATAGTAGAGAGTGAGGCAGCTCAGTTCTGCCATGAACTGCGCTGTCCTTATTAGATGCATGTGGTCCATGAAGTGGGGTTTTGCACTGGCATAAAATAGGCAAAGAGACATAGAAATTATTTTAGTGATAAATGCCGATATGGATTTGTGTCTGTGGACTGATTTAGGTTAACATTCTTAATCTAAATGTTAAAGCAAGAATCCTACCTCTTTCTGGGCTCTCGCATCAGTGATGTCAAAACGTGTGCTAGCGTGGTAAGAGTGCGGAGGGGATGAGGTCTATTCCGCAGGTGTTACTGGAGAATGCTGTCTGGCTTGCTCTGGGCACTGGAAACTCCACATTATGGGGACGGCTGTGCAAGCTTCAGATTTGACACTATTGGATTGGGCTCATTTGGATTGCATTCTCCCAGGAGCTTGAGTGACTTCTTGCTGAAGCGTTTCTACTAGAAAAATTCTCCCTCCCATAGTTGTAGTAGGAGATTTGACTGGCATGCCTGTTCATTGCTTCTGTTAAAGACCGTTCTTGAGCTGTTCTTGAGGTGTACTTATTGGACTGAGTCTTATGGCTTTTAAAAAAGCATTAACCTTTTGAAATAACTTTCCTTATTATAAAACAATATGTGGTTTAGAAAAAATTAAAACTATAGAAAATAATTAAAAAGCAAACTAAAAAACACCAAAAATTTCATCATCTAGAGAAAACTTTGTTAATCTTTCCATAAATCTATTTTACCCTTTACCCCATGTATATTTATTTTTACAGTGTTGAGATTATACTGTAAGTATAACTTTATCCATTGATGTTAAATGTAATATGTGATAAATATTCTCATATTCTTTACTTTATGAACATTTAATGCCCACACAATATTTTATACTGTATAAGCAGTATAAAATATTTAAATATTTCTTTATTCTTGGGCAATAGATTGTTTCTCACTTTTGTGCATCTTATAAGTAATTCTTTTGAACATCTTAAGACTCAGGGGCATGCTCACATTTTAAATTTTTCTTTGAATAGTGTCCTACACACCTCTCTATGGTTTAGAGAATGTGTTATTTCTAAGATACTAGATAACTGTTGCACAATTCTTTCCTAGAGAAGTTATATGGATTTATACTTCCACAGCAATACATGAGGGAGCTCACCTAGCCTTGTTCATATCATGTGTTAACCTTTTATAATCTAAGGAATCTCATCCTTTTCTAACTGTGTATTTCTTGGCTTACTAGCAACTAAACATTCTTAATATGATTATCATTAATTTGTATTTCTTCTTTGTGAATTGCCTTCTAAGTATCCTTTTACCCTTCTCTTTATAAAGTATTCAAGTGTTTTTCTTACTGAGTTGTGATTTACATATATACAATATTAATCCATTATATTTTTAAGGCATTTTCTCCATTTGATAATTACATTTTAAATGTATTTTATATTTAAAAATAAATATTTATAATTCTCATACAGTATTTTGATAATTTTAGGACTTATTTAAATATTTCTTAAATTAAGAAAATCCTTCCTCATTCATTCAGAAATTTTACAACTATTTACTTCTATTTTTATAAAGTTTGAAGTTGTTTTTTTTTCCATTAAACTTCTTTATAAGCATGCAGAATTCATCTGATGTGGATAATGTCAAGATCTAAATGAGAAATCCTTTTATCTTTTATTTTACTGGTTTGTTCTTTAAGTTGGTATTATCTTTAGATATGAGCTGTTTAGCTATTTTGTCTTACTAGGTTTTATTTTAAGTAATTTTAATTCATCAGCTTATGTTGCCAGTGTGATGGACAAAGCTCCTCTTTTCTAGAACATCTTTTGGAAATTTTACCTTTTCACCAGACTGTGCAGGTGGCTGTTTATAGGCAAAGGCCTCAGGAAAATTGTGAGGACCCTCTGCACCTCTCCTGGAGTTTGCTTCCGGTGTGGCCTGGTGGTGTGCCCCAGAACCCTTTGGAGTCAGGCGTGGGTTGATGTTGTATGCACCCTTTAACTCCTCCTTTATCTGAATAGTCCAAAGATCTACAGGCTCTTATATTTTTCTTTAGAATATGCAGGGAATGAAAAAAATCACTATTTAAATGTCCAATTTGTTTCAGCTTTTCTGTTCCTGGAAACTGTACACAAACCTCAAAGATTGGTACTCGAGTTAATTAGTTTTGGGGGTGCTGATGCCTTCTTAATCATTGATTTAATAGTTTCAAATAGCCTTATAAGTTTTAGCTGCTTTCATTTATTACTTAGAAAAATTAATTTAGATTAAAATAATTTAAAGGCAGGTTTTGATGAGAATGTTATGAGCATATTCATTGTCTAGGGAATATGTATCAGATAATCAAAGATTTTCCATTTTCTGAATCAATCTCCTTTACAATGTTCCTTACTAATGGCAAAATGTTATTTATCAGGTAGAGAATAAATTTTAAAAATTATCTAATTAATATAGAGCTAAACAGATTTCATCTTCCTTGAAATTGTCACCTGGTCCCAGGCATTCTCTAGGTGAGGGGCAGTAGTACACATGCACATTATGGCATGTTAGTGTAGGAACAGACTATTTACAAGATGTGGATGTGTGTCAGCTCCAGTAAACTGAACGGTTGTAACCAAAATAGATTATTGCTGTGGCACAGACAAATTTCTGATCGCTCTTTTGCCAAAAGCCCATTAGTATCCCCTGGCTGTTCCTCAGACCCTAAGCTCTCTGGTGTGGGCAGCTGACTATATGCTGAGTCCCCTTTCGTCTTCAGCAAACAGAGGGATCTATTGCTACCCCAGTGATACCTGCTGTAGCGGCAAGAAACTTGGTCATAGGTAAACTGAGAATTCCTTTTTATGATGTTCTCTTAAATGGATAAAGCAAAAGCTGGTCAGTTAAGTGGAATTTGTTAATTGGTCATTTCATGAATTGACTTTTGGTAAATTAGCCTGCTTCCAATACCTCTAGGATGAGGGAAACTAAAAATAATCTACAGGGACTTCTATTTTAGCCCAAACTTGTGGGAAACCGGGCACGTAAATTTTGAACAAAGGCTAGCACATGTCAGGAAGGCATGTGTATGGACTTATGAGAACAGTTCAAATCCCTGGCTTGAGCTTGTTTCAGCTGCTGGGATGAGTAATTGCCTTTTCCTTCCTTGTAAGTGTTTGCATCTGATAGCATACTGCATGTTCAGGAGCCAGAGTCAATCCCTGCTCCTCTGGGTCAGCATTATGCATAATCTGTGAAGCTCTTCCCAAAGAATTTTTTACCTTAATTATCATTAAAATAAGTGAACAAACAAATAATCAAACAGAAAGAACAACGATTTTTGTTTGTTACCATAAGCCAGTGAGCATTACTTGTACATAAAATAGTATGTCAAACTCTCTGAACCAGCTGTTTTAAATATTACATAAGTAGTTAAGTCAGAATAAAAAATAATACAGTGGCGAAATAACATGAAACTCTGCACCAGGGATGAAGGGCAAGGTTGTTTTGACCCTAGAATTCACCGTTCTCTTCCCCAGGAACGTACCTAGCACACAACAGAGATACAACAAATTTTTGTTAAATTAAAAACATGAATGAGTAAATAAAAGAATACATTTTCTTTAGGATGAAGATGCACCTTCTCTTTCAAACAAAATTTGGTTTACAGGCTGTATGTTGAAATGATACTAGTTCTCAATTATTTTTCATTTTGAACTCTCAGCTGGACTATAATAAAGAAGTATGAAAATATATACACACAGTTCCCATGTTTGTTAATTTGACTTATCAAAGTGATCAAAATAGGTTCTTAGTTTGAATTCTTTAGCAACAACCAGCTTTAAAAATTGCAGTGCTGTGTAGAAGGAGAGGTTTAAAAGGGATGCACTGTATTCATAGCAAGGGAAATGAAAAACATTTAGGCACTCCATATAAAAAATCCAAAGGACCCAGGGAGATGGTAAATGCATCACAGATGCTGAATGCTCTCTAACTCCCACCTTAACCAATTCTCTGCTCTGAGTTGGTATTACCAAACCTCAGTTTCACTATTCCCATATTCTACCTTCCTCTATAAGTAGTCTTTTCTCTTTAATGATCTGCTAAGTAAGCTGAGACATAGTTGGGTGCTCAAAACTGCAGATGGGTTCCTAATGATCTTGGTCACATGTGCAGACGAGCAGTCATTCTGCAATGGCACAAGTGATAAAAGGTGCCTCAGCCTTTACTCTGGGTTAAGTGCTTAAAAGCAATGCTTTGCCACAGACACTGGTCATGAGACCAGGACCTCTTATTAGTCCCATGACTTTCCCAGTGGCTAATATCTCCCCATGAGCTTGACTTGAGAAAAGACTGCCGTAGTTCTAGTTCCACCTTACTCTTTACAGTTAAAGTTTCCCTAGTAAAACCAATCCACCTACATAATCTGAGTCAACACCAACATGGGAATATAAAACTGATGCTTGTGGATTAGAAAGGAGAGCCTCCTAACCCTAACTAATATATTACTGGCTCTTACAACCTGAGTATACTCTCACATCTAAGTATCTACACGTATAGGTTCAAACAATCTTCCATTACAAGCCATGTAAACTGATGCACTAAGGATTACATGGAGGGTTCTTAATATTTTTCTTTCAGTTACTGAATAGTAATTTCTGTCATTCTGCCATTTCCCGAGCACTTAGTATGCAACAAGCTCTGGTTTGAATACAGTGTGTAGTCTTCTTCACTTAATCCTCACAACAAATCTGTGATTCAGGACCTATCAATGTCATCTTTTTTACATGAAGAAACCAAGCCTTAGCGCCTCTAAGTAATTGGCCCAAGGTTGCACAGTAGGCCAGTGGCTCAGCTGATTCCCTTACACATTCTTTGCAACTCTAAGAACTGAAGTATTATTTTTAAATAATACTCTAAGAATTCTAAGAGTTGAAGTATGTATATCATACTCTAAGAACTGAAGTATGTATATCATATTTTTATTTTTAACAAGATTACTTAAAATTTACCTTTGAGTTTAATTTTTATCTAATGAATGAGTTGATATATTGGTCTCATTCCTGGGTGAGAGACAGTGAGGCTGGGCTTGGGTCTTGACTCTGTCACTTACACACTGTGTGATCTTTGGCCATAGTTTCTCCTCTATGACTCTGTTTCCTTACCT
Source organism: Tonatia bakeri (assembly GCA_004024845.1). Taxonomy (NCBI): domain Eukaryota; kingdom Metazoa; phylum Chordata; class Mammalia; order Chiroptera; family Phyllostomidae; genus Tonatia; species Tonatia bakeri. Next base: position 6,604 of record PVIA01011292.1, read on the forward strand.
TTAAAATAGGAATACTATAATCAAACATAAAACTTTGATCTGCTCCTTGGGAATTAATTGATTTAAATAATATATTTCTAATAGATTTATAATTTAGGCAGCTAAGTTTATTTCTAAAATTTAGATCTAAATTGAGTTTAGTTCTTTAAAGGAAAACAAGCATTTAGTTAAATAACTTAGAACTTTTAATTAACTTTAGTAAGTCCAAATGTATATGTCAACAAGACTTAAAATCAACATTCTGGGAAAGAACTCATATTACCTCTTCATCAAGGATTTCCTATCTTAGTAAATGCCAAGATCATTCCTTCTGGGGAAAAAAATGAAATGAAGGAAGGGAAGGAGGGAGGGGGAAAGGGAGAGAGGAAGGGAGAAATGCAGGGAAGAAAGAAACCAGATCTATCAAATCCATCCTCTCTCTCACCCTCCATATCCAGGTTCTCTAGGTCTGGTAGTTCCTTAGCTCTTGAATGTGTTTATCTCATCATACACACAGGCTCCTTTCCCTGTCCAACATACCCTAATCTCTTCTGTGATTTACTGTGACACTAATCTTCCAACTAGTCTCCTTATATTCCTTCTTATCCCTTTTAATCAACTCTCCTCACTATAACCAGAATAATTTTAATGAAAAAACAAAATAAACATCATGGCCCTGGCTCAGTTGGTTGGAGTGTCATCCCATACACCAAAAGTTTGAGGGTTCAATTCCCAGTCAGGTCACATACATATGTTGCAGGTTCAGTCCCTGGTAAGGGAGCATATAGGAGGTAATGGATTAATGTTTCTCTCTCTCATTCTCTCTTCCTTCCTCTCCTTCTAACATGAATAAATATATCCTTGTGTGAGGATAAAATAAATAAACACTATGTCACTTTTTGCCCTAAATCCATTTAATGGCTTCCTTTTGTTCTCAGAACAAGAGTTTTCTTGACCTGAGCCCTGCCTTCTCCAGATATAATACCCTAGTACTGTGTGCTCTTTATTGCCCTCTTATCTCCCAGGTGGCCTCAAGGCCCCTTGCAGGCTCCTCTCCACTCCCTAGATTCCTTACCTATCTCCTCCCCTACTGGAAGCACTTAGCAAGTACTTGGCATTTGGTAGGCATATGTGAATATTTGTGGACTGAGTGAACATATAATGAGGAATAAATGAAAAGGATTTTCCCCTTAAAAACATGAGCCTATATATTTATTTGTGGAAACATGCTCCATAACTAGGAACCTAGCATAAGACTGTCTTTCGAAGTAGGGTGCAGGTTTTGACTAAATACTTCTTATTGTGTGCCCATTTTTATTTTCTATATTTTTTCCTTTTTCTAAAATTATTTTTCCATATTTATTTTCTTTCTTCTTTTTATTCCCTTTTTGCATTTTCCTTTCTCTCTATTTGGTATGATTTCAAACCAAAGCCATTTGAATTTCAATTATTATTGGTGCACTCTCAAGGGATTCTAGAAAGTCAACTTTAATGTTCACCTCAGCTAAAGTGCTCACAGTTCTGCTAAAGAATATTCTGTTCTTAAAAAAATAAGAACAAATTTTAGCTAGCGCATGCTGGTCAATCTAAAATGAATTTTGACTGTTTATATGCTATCTGTTCAAAGCTATACCAGCAGCATTATAACAAAATTATAGCAGTAAGTAAATAATTTTCCAACTTACATCATAACCACATTGACTACAAAACCCATACTGCTAAAGTTATGTGTAACTTTTGGAGTTAGAAATATGTAATCATATTTGATTCTTCTTCATTTTATACATTTTTGCATGTACAGCAATTAAAGTAATATATTCCATATATAAACCTTTTTGTGACCCTTATATGGCTCACAAAAATGTAAAAAAATTTTTATGCCACTAAAAATGTAAAAAAAAAATTTTTAACTAAAACTAAAGTGCAATTAATCTTTGTATAGCTTTCTATATTAGCTAAATGTTCACACTTGTCCTTTTTAGCTTTAAAACAAATATCACATGCTAGGTTTCTCTAAATGACCCACATTCTGATATGAACCAAACATTATAGCTTCTGCCACTCACCAAGCAAATGTAGGACACAGGGCAGAGGATTTTGTAAATTACTTTGTTGTACTGGCCATCATCAGAACCTGTGGCATAATATGTGACCTATTTCTAAAAACAAAATGCCTAAGGCTTTATGGACAGGTAGAATATAGTTTATTTTTTAATTACATCTTGAGAAAATAATTTAAAAATTCTCAGACATACTGAATAGTTATATTATTAAAAGAAATACAAATTTGCAACTATCACCACATAATGATGTATGTTTCAATAGAATACTGTAAGATTTTAGCATTACATTAAAAAACAAGTCAAATATAAAAAAATTACAAATGTAGTACAATGAACTTATAATTTTTTCCTAGATTCACTAACTATTAAATATTTCATTTGCTTTTTTCTCTTTCTCTTCTATCTTCCAAAGTTATTCAAGATCTTTAATTTTATATAATTCAATCTTATATTTAAAGACACATACTTCCCCCACCAAATGGCATAAAATGCATGAATATGCATGTGTGTTATTTTGAACCATTTAATAATAAAAATTTTCATAACTAAATAGGATCATGGGAAGTTTAAACTTAGTATTTATTGAATTACTCTAATGTTGTATACAAGAAAATAGGCTCTTTTATCAATGTCTACCAATGTCCAGTTTATTTATGAAATTAGAACTTTTTATAATGTTTGTCTTTATATAAATTTTCCTAGCATTTAGTTGGACTCTTTAATTTCCTATGAGAACCAAAGAAGTGAAAGTTCAATAGATATACACCAATTTTGATCAGTATGAATTGCATAAATATTCAAAAGGATAAAATAATTCACTTTTTGATAAATATTATGTTGTTTGACTAATTATATTATCAAATGAATTGCAAAGTTATCTACATTGAATTGATTTTTCTGATTTTGCATATACCATTAGTTTTACTCCTATGTGTAAGCCTGTCTCTTTTGAGCTGGAAAATGTGCTAAAAACTAATGAAGGTTGGTATGTTGAATCATTAACATCCCATCATGAAAACTTCACTGGAAAATGCCACTAAAAATGTAAAACAAATTTTTTTAACTAAAACTAAAATGCAATTAATCTTTGTATAGCTTTCTATATTCCAATGTGCTGTTTTGTTCTCCATTAAAACATTTGTTTACTATCCTGTAGATTCCATTTTGGATGTTTACATAATTATTCTTTCACACAGAATGAAGGAAGTGTAAAGAGGAGACAGACATTTTCTGGGCAAAAGGAACAGAAGCTAGAAGAAACAGGACTCTGATTCCTAATTAATTCAAAGTTAATTGCATTGTTGATAATCCTGCACTTACAATCTTCATATAGAAAATGTTTATGGCAGCAAATTGACAGTAATTTAACTACATTAAATCTTATCACCATTAAAAGAAAAAAGATGAATGTTACATTAAATAAGCTCAAGAGAATGGTAAAGACTAGTTCTTGTTTAACAATGAAACTAGCAAATCATTCAAATGGCCGAACTAGAATCTCAAAGCACAGTAAGAGTAGTAGTTGCATTTCAAGATGACACCAAGCCAGATGGCCTATCTTGGGCCATCAGTGATGCTTGGTGGCAGTTTTGTTTTTGGTTCCACTCTGTGATGAATGGAAAACAGTTGGGAAAAGGAAAGACACATAGATTTTGTTGGCTGGCAGAATCAAAAAAACCTGTTCAACTCTTACAGAAAAGGTCAAGATAGAGGTTGTTAAATGAAGATATATGTTATATCTGTTATTTTCACTGAAGATTCAGTTGATGGTTGAAATAAACTTTGAAGTTAGCTCTGAAGTTTAAATTTTATGTCTGTAACATAAACTGTAGGGCTGTTTTGATTTTAGTGTTTCAATATGTAAAAGACAGTTTAATTAAGGTTAGTTAACACAATGCATGTAAAATTGGTTGCCATTATAAAGGGAAATCAATGAGTTTCAGTTTTAATCATCTAGTCTATTTTAAGCAAAATATTATTATTCTGATCACTTTATGTGACAAGGAACTTCCATATGATGTTTATCTATCTTGATAGTCCAATTCATATATTGAGAATTTTGTAAAAACTTACTTCTCACATGTGTTGTTTATTAACATGGTGATGCAGTAGGGTTCTTGAGCTTACCTACAGACTATTCAGTGCCACAATTTTGTGCTTCTTAAACTAGTTCCAGGTGTATATGGTGAGGCAAGTGTATTCTAGGTCAGAAGGATGAATATATGAGTAATATTTCTCAAGAGTTTCAATTTTACTCAAGTAAAAACAATGTTATATCAAAATAAATACACTGACAGGGAATACAGTACACAGATTTCTTCTCTGAAATTAGTGTTATTTAATGCAAAAAAGTTTGATAAGCATTGGACTAATTAATATTTCTAATACTCATCCAAATATTGCTAATGAAGTAGTGATACTCTATTTTTAGTGTGATACTTCATTGTCACCTTATTAATATTACAAGAAAAGCAATACTTTGCAAATTAATAGTGGAGTTTTTTAAAAGTGGGAAAAGATTAAATAAGTAGTTCATTAGGTTAGATGCTTTCTCAAACTTGTCTACTTATCATTCATGCTGGAGAACAACCAATGAAGCAAAATGTCTGTGCAGACCGAGCTGGTCCAGTGGGGTTTCTCTTATAGGGCACTTAATACCAACTCACTGAGAAAGAATAAATCAAAATTTAAACATCTTGTGACAAATCACTCATATTTGAACAAATTTGGGTAGTCATAATACAAATTAATGGATAAATATTTCTCAATCTTCTACAGTCTATTACTTAGACATCAAAAATCTGAAAGAGTAGGTTTATTGGAGATAACTGCAAAAATCCAGATTGTTGTTGGATTATGATATTTGCTGGAGAAAATTATTAAATAATTTCAGAAATCTTAGTCAAATAACTTCTGAAAAGGAAATGGAAGTAATAAACTAAATGAGTAGAAATTGATAAAAATCATAAATCATTTACACTTTTGGAGACAAAAGTGAACAGTATTTGGGAGAAAACAGATAACGAATGCCTTTGTCCATAGGTTGCACAATGATTCTCAGATATTAGACACATTTCAACGAATCCACAGTGAAGACACCAAGTTCTTCATGCCGTATGATCTGGAGATTTCCAATCAGGATCTAAGTTACATAGTGAAAAAATCTCAGCAATGGAGAGGAATTAACGGTGAAAGAAGGAAGGTGAGTTGGTTTGAAGTAGATTTGGTTTTTGATTGAACAAAAGAAACACAGTCTGTTAGCATATAGCTCTTCCCTTTTAGATTCGGATCTTATAGAATAGATGATTGGCTTCTTTATCTGTGTGTCCTCAGTCTCTAACAGGGTCTGCAGCATGTGGTACATTTTTACTGTCTATTTGCTTATTACATAAATGGATGCATGCTTGAATGGTTGACTAATTGAATAGAGCTAGTATGAATATATAATGGACATATAATCTATCTCATCCTGATCTCTGCTTGATAGAATCTTAAATAGTGGCTTTTTAAGAATTCCACATGGACTTACTATCAATATACTCAATATATATTGAATTCTTTTAATATAATAATTAATATAACATTACATCAGCCATTTGCAAGGCCACAGTCCCTAACTTGAAAAAACAAATGTGACTTTACCATATATTCATTCTGGTTTCTTCTTCAAAAATTCTTAACTAACAGCACGAACTGTAAAAGGCCAAAATTGTGAAAAATTATCTTAAAAATGAAGCAGAGAACACTTTCTCTCTAGGATAATTACAAAGTGCCTGAGGTAGATAGAGCACATTTTATTTTATTATTAAGTTTCACCACATGGAAGTTTAGCTATTTGGAAACAATCTAATATTGTGTATCAAAATAATTTGAGTTGAACAATAGTACCTAACAAGAAAATACAAAGGAAGATAGAAAATTATTTCAGTATTTATTATTTTAGCCAGGGAAAGTGGATCGTGAGGTTGGGGGTCGGGGGAGGAGGGAGGAATGGAGAAGGAAAGGAGGATAATGAAGAAGGGAAGAAAATACAAATGCTTAGGTACTAGAAGGAGAATTAAAGGAGATAGTAAAATTCCTTAACCCTGTGGAGGTCATGGTCAAAGAATTTACAATCTAGGTCCTGTGTATCCAAAAACACTTCCTTACTAGTGTGTGCTGAAATGCAAAAAAAAAAAAAAAAATTTCCAACAAAAAACACTGCAAATTTGCACTTATTATATTTTTATAATAAAATACACAGTTTTTATTTATTTTCAGTTACAATCCAGAAGTTATTAAACAAAGAAACATAAAAACATAAAGAATAAAATGATCTTTTCAAATAACAGAATCATGGATACTACTAAAAATGCAAACAAAAATGTCTTTAACACTAATTAATCAGAATCTTCCATAGCTGGCTTTGCAAAACGTTTGTAACAAGCATTGCAAACAACACTGCAGTGCTCAAGGCATAAACACTGTCCACAACACTTGCAAATATATTTTGATAGGTGATTCATTTTGGATGCATAGCACCTAACTCATCTTTTACTTTTTTCACTTGTTGAGAGAACCATATCTATGTTGTCATTAGGATTTCCTCCAATTTGTGTTTGAAATTGAAGTTCCAGGTGTAAAGGCTTATGCATACCTGTAGAGATTTCTGAATGCCTTTTTATTTGTTCTGACAGTAATTGTGTTACGGGATTTCTAATAAATATCCCGTGCCTTATTTTCACATTGCTGTTCAGCATATGAATAGTCTGAGAATTTATCCCTGCAATATTCATAGTTGTGTAGAATATACCCATAGTCCATTTTCTGGTGTCCCTGTCCACATTATGTGCACCTATCACTTGGAAAACAGTATCAGCTCCTAACTCCATTTGGTTATAATATTCTATTATGTTAGGTTTTTGTAAATCTACCGTATTTTGCATTGTATAATGCACACTTTTTTGCCCACATATTTCAGGGAAAAATAAGGATGCACATTGTACATGGGCAGTACCTAAAGTACCTTGTATCTGCTTTTGTGTTTTGTAATTATTTGTTACATAAAATTTATTATACTGTAATATGTTAAAAATGCATGCTCAAATTCCTTTATAATACAAAAAACAAGTATTTAAATATAAATGAATAAAAAATTGAATTGAAAAATTAAAATGAAAATTTTTTTCTGAAAGTTTGGGGCAAAAACCTGAGTGCAAATTATATACAGCAAAAATATGGTAAATTTAGGATGTCATGTAAATGTATATATGAAACTAAAATTATGTTTTTTTCCTTTTTTGATATATGAGATACAAGTGTGCAATCTGTGCCAAAAGCAAATAAGTTGGATTTTTCAGGCTTATTTTTAGAAGACACAAATTCAGGGAGTTGTTGTGTTTATTCCTATGAACAGTACCTACATGTGAAAGTTGCTTCTTTTTCAAGTTGGAGATAAGATTTTATATCAGTAAACCAGTTATCTGCATAATATTATATCCTGATGAATAAATGGGTTTTGTCTCTTGATTATGTCCGCTGGTTTATCCAGTAAGGACCTCAAGTTGGTTATATTTCAAGATTTCTTGTGTGAAATACTTTGATAGTCCTTCAAGATTTCTTGTGTGAAATATTTTGATAATACTTTTGGAATTGACTATAGCAAAATTATTTTTTTTACCATATTTACTGGGCTTGAATGGAATAAACTATTGTCTAAACCCACATCTGCACCTAAATTCAGGTAACATTTTGTCTATTGTTACATTCTGTATCATAGAGTAACATAATTTACAATTTTACAAATCCTGAGAAAATGTCTCTCACAGTCACTAATTTGTCCACTTTCAGGCATTCTCAGTGGGTGTCATCAAACCTGATATGATCATAAATAAATCTAAATCTCTAAAAATATCATAAGTCTAAAAAGTTTAATCCCACTACCATCTGTAGCCCATAAATCCTACAAATTTAGCTGATTGCTGCAATGTAAACCAGCTAGATATGAGGCCTAAAAATCTTTCCATTTGGATTTGTCTATCCCTTTAGCATATCTTTCATGTGAAAACTGGCTCAAGGTAGAATGGATATATTGATTTGCATATAATAAGATTAGACATAAGATATCATTCATGATAAAGCAGTACCAAGTTTCAAGTTCTGTGCTGGCTTTTTTTTTGCATTTGGGTGAACTAATGAAAGTTGACAGAGAATATTCTGCAGCTATTTTCTAATTTGTCTTCTTATTGGATTTATCCTCAAGTTTTATTCTTTATCTTTTCCAAAAAATGTACTCTTCATTCTTGACTAATTCATTATCACTTTCTTGAGTAGAAATATCTTGCTCAGTATCCAAATCTTCTGAATGAACTTCCACATAATCATGATTTTCTAAATCACTTTCAATATCACACTTGACTCTGTAATTCTCATCATTGGACTTGAGTAGCATTCACTGAAGTTCTTCAACATCTGCTAGATCATCAAATCAATATATTTTTCCACCCATTTTCAAAGGTGAATGAAAAAAAAAACCCACAACAATGACTTCATGACTTCAAAGTTCATGAAAAAAGAACTACACCAACATTGACTTTGGATTTTGCAGTATCTCTCAGATAAAATTTGCTATCAAATATCACACATCCTTACAAAACATGTGTTATAAACAAAGTAATGACTTAAGTTTTATGGCTTAACATTAGTCATGTATAAACACACAGATAGTCATGACCTTGAACCTAAGCACCTGATATATGTAACAACATTTAAGAAAATAATTTGTATCTCTCAGATAAGCCATGGCCTCTGCAGAGTTAATTGCTTGAAATTAATATTTATTCTTTTCTTTGTAAAAGGTCTTAGCTGACTTATGATGGACAAGAGTAGAATTTAGGATGAGATCTCAAACCTGTAATGTATAATATTCTATGTGTACACATTCAAATGGGTAAAAGACAATTTGATTAAATGTAATTAAAGTAAACAAGTTAATCAAATGCATTTGTGTTTTAAGTAAAATATTTTAGCTTAAGTTCTGTTGGGCTATAGAAATTAATATGTTTAGATAAATTAGTATATCTAGATAAATTACTGCTGTCCCCAACATGTATAGACTCAGCACCAATCAGTGATGAAACTTTGGATGCTTATGCAAATCATTTAAAAAGCTCTAAAGCACATGTTGTTTCCTGTTGTTGGAGTTTTGTTTTATAAGCATACAGAAACATTCTCACACTTAACTGGATAGACATACATATTTTACTTGTTTCTTTTGTCTCTTCATGACTTGGCATTGACACCATGAAAGCTTCCTCTTCCTTACAATTAATTTTTTTAAAGGTTTTATTTACTTATTTTTAAAGAGAGGGAAAGGGAAGGAGAAGAGAGGCAGAGAAACATCAATGTGTGGTTGGCTGTCACCCACCCCCTACTAGGCATGTGGTCTGCAACCCAGGCATTTGTCCTAGACTAGAAATCAAACCTGTGACCCTGTGGTTTGCAGGCCCATGCTCAGTTCACTGAGCTTTATCAGCCAAGGTTAATTTTAAACTATTTTATGTTTGCTTATTTTTTCTAGATATTAATTGAACTGTTAATAACTTTATTTTAAAATATTTACTGTAAATTGAAGCTGATGTACAATATTTTTTAAAGATTTTATTTATTTACCTTTAGAGAGAGGAGAAGGGAGGGAGAAAAAGAAGGAGAGAAACACTGATGCGCGAGAGAAACATTGATCAGTTGCCTCTGGCACGCCCCTCAATATGGGGTCCTGGTCTGTAACCCAGGCATGTGCCCTTGTCACAGGTGTGCACAGGTAACCAGGTTAGTGATCGGGACAAAGAATTGAACCAAACACCCAGAGTTCATAGAAGAAAACATGGGAGCAGGCCAACTCGAAGCAGAGATTGACCCTGTGGGCTGGTGGGACTCTGTTCTTATAGGGCAGATCCTTCCTGGTTAGTTTTGGTGGGCTTTTACTGTGCATGTACAAATAGTATTACTTTAAAGCTACTGCACATGTGGTCTCCCATGATTTTCCCTAATTGACCTCCAGGGAAGAGGGTCCCACAATGCTACCGAATTGATCCCCGTTTCTCCTGGGGTCCCCCTGTACTAGGTTCACTTTTCCCTTCGCCAGGGAATTATAGCTTTCCATGTTAGAGATTGGTGAAAAGAAAAGGAATTATTTATTCAAGTTATACAGACTAAAGAGTAATGACTTAATGTCTTCGTCAAAATCCCAAAGTCTCTTAAAATACCCACAAACACACTCAGTCCTTCCTTCCCGCCTTTGCCTAGTCTGGGGTACTGTATCTCAGGGAAAGAAATAGAAGTCCTTGGCTCAGGCAGCTCCTGGTTCTTCCCAGTAATCCATGCTTGGCTGGTAGGCCTTCCTTGGTTCCCGGCACCATCAGCTATGTTGCCAGGATCTCCAGCTAAAGTACGTGGTGGTTCTCTGCTAAAGCCGCATGGTGATTCTTCTTGTGGCTGCCCGGGCAGGGGGGTCCCCTCACTCTGGCCAAAGCAAGTGGTTCTCCTCACTGACACAGCCACATGGTCCTCCCTACATGGCTGCAGCTGCGTGGGTCTCTGCACAATGGCTGCTGGAGTTCCCACTCTGCCAGAAGCGTATGGCTCTCTCCTCAATGACTGCCGCATCTGGGTTTAAATCCCCGCGCCAATCTTCCTCTGCGGCCCCATTTCCGACTCTTCCCACATTTGGCCACACTTGCCCTCAATCTGCTGTCCTTTCCAGCTTTTCTGGTTGCCATTGTGGGTCTGGGCAGGTGTGTCCCAAGTTGTGGAGCCAATCATCTCCAAGCTCCCATGCAGGCACTGTAACTCTGGGGAACTGCCCCCACCCCAGTTACGTATTGGTGGGGAAGTTACTTCCATTCCTCTGGCACAGAGCATGGCCACAGCCATTTAACATATCTATGTAACCAGTCAAAGGTTATAGATATGTTAAATGACCATGCCAGAGGTTAGCTGCAAGGCTGTTGCTATGTGAAACAGCTCTTAACGGGCCTGCTCCATTTGTCTCTTCCCCCAACCCACACCTGGGGCAGGAGCAGTGAGGACATCCTATTTTCTGAACACCTTGAGTTTTGGACCCCATTACAAATCTTTCTTTGGGGGGGGGGGCTGTGGCTGTAACTTCCTACATCCTGACCATGAATTGAACTGGCACATTTTCAGTTTTCGGGATGACACCCAATTCACTTGAGTCACACCAGTCAGGATGTACAATATTATATCAGTTTCAGATGTGCATAAATTTTGCTTGTTTAGTTTATTTCAACAGGTAACCCTGTTGAATAATTGATCTAATTTCAACATATAATGCCAGTTTAATTGAGAACTATTATCTGTAATCTAAAATGCTAAATTAAGAGTAGAAAATATATTTTAAGATAGAAGCATTTCAAATAAGTCATCTAGAATTCTCACACTTTAAAATTTTGATCTAAATTTTTGCCATAGTGCTAGCCATTAAGCACGTGCTTCTAATTTTTATGCTTTGGATTAAAAATTGTCATGTTAATGGACCCTTTATACTATACTTCATCTCCTTTTATTAAATTGATAAATGCAAAAGAGCAGAATACATTTACAGTATCATGAGAATTTAGGATACTGCATTCTGTAATTTTTATATTGTTCATACACATAATTTGTCATTTGCACAAAGACATCCAGATGATAATTTCTAAGTATTTTAGCCATAATTCTAGAAGGAAAAGGTCACTTTCAGTAGTCAGAAAAGACATCATTCTATTAAACTAATTTGCCTACATGCAAATTTTGTCATTTTTGCCTCATTAACTATTTATCATGGAGTAAAAAATATATATATTCATGAAGGGGCAGCTCACAGCCTGATGGAGCTGGAACTAATATTTTGCAACTCTAATGATTTTTTGCATTCTTAATTAGATAGCATAAGGTTGATATGATTAGGTCAGGATATAGTGTTATTCATTAAAATACATTTTAGAAGCTGCCCTTGCAATTAAATAATGAGCCTATGAATTTAATATTATCGACCCAATTATTATCCCATGCAAATGTATACTTTTAATAAATTTGTGCCGTAGGACCTTCATTAGCAACAGAAGAAATGATATTTCTAGGTACATAGATTGAATGGGTATGGTTAAACTTATATAATAGTTTTAAACATATCAAGAAGCAAAGCTTCAATACTTGGGAATTTAATTCCAAAATGTGCCTTACTGTTTGTTGAAGACTAATTTGCATTGTAATTATTTTCTTAAAGAAACTACCACTTTAAAATGGGCTATCAGAGCTTATAAAAATAGCAGAATGTTAGGCAAAGATGGAGGTTTAGAGAAAGTTGTGCATCATGAGACAGTGGAGTATAAATTTAGAGATCTATTCAAGTAGTATAATTGGAAAACATAAAAACTAAAATGTCTATTTCTCCAGCATCTATGTTATCTGAGAACTGCCATATGCAATCAATGAAGATTATTTTTGTTGTGTTAGAACAGATTTTATTAATAGATGCCTATACAGTGGAAGTATGTGAGGTACTCTGATAAGGAGCTGCCTACTTCTTATCCTAAATGTGTATAGGGCAACACATATGCACAGAAACATACCCTGATCCCTCAACTTTGCATAAGAGTTGCTATTTATCTGCTACTGTTGTGTGCTGTAGATGACCACAATTATTTGAATTCTTTAGCTCATTCTTCATGAAATTCTGTTATGAAGGGTGTACACAATTTATAATTTTTAGTAAAAGGAGATCATTAAAGAAGTTGAAGCTACATTTAGTACTAAATTGTACTTGTAGAGAAGTAAAACAGCATTTTTATTGACACAGCAAACTATGGATAGTGTGTCTTGGTTTGACTACAGTGTTTTCCTGCAAATACTGCTCATTTCTACTCAGGGAATACAGTCAGGGAGGAGAGCAAGATTTGATGGTGGTCATGGGTTGCAGGGTGAGAGCAAACATAAAATGGAAGCATGTTGATGGGGATTCAGGGTGGAGACACATGATAGACTTTTCTAGTATAAGGAGACAGTGAGTAGAAGAAGAGTAACAGGAAATACCAAAGCAAGTTTGAAAATTGAAAGCAATTTGTTTTGGCTAGAACAAAGGACAGAAGGGTGGAAGAAGGGGAGAGATCAGCCTGGAGAGGTAAACTGAAAAGTGGCAATGTGTACAATTAGTGGAGACTATATATTTATCATAGGAAATGGGAAGCTATTGATATTTTAATGAAAAGAAATAACTCATTAAGTTAAGAATTTGGCTTACCATTGAATTAAACTCTAAATTGTTTGTTTTAAAGCTCTAATGAATACTTTTGCCTCTTGGGATGTAAATAGTTTAATGCAGTCTGTCTAACACATAATTCAATTTTCCATCATTGAGAGTTGTTTATTCATGGAAGGTCTAAGTTATCCACAGCATTTCTAACTTTCTCATTCAATTCCCTCCATAATCATGTATAGATTGTGTTCTCTGTGCCACCAAGTATTCATCATCCTGACTCATAGCAGCAGAACGGTTCCATGGTTCTGAGCATTTTGTAAGCTCAATGGAAACTTGAAAGTAAGCAAAGATAAATAACAAGCTAAATGGGACCTAGCCATATTTAAAATTAGGAATGGAATGTGGGAGATAGTGGAAATGGAAACCAGGAGTCAAAGTGAATCCAAAATGGTAGATGATGGGGTGGTGACTACAGAAAGAAAGCTTGAATCTTGTTGTTTCAAAGTATAAACAGGCTGCTTTGATTATAGGAAATGGGAAGCAGGGGCATAACTGAATTAGAGCTAAGGAGCATTTTAATTCCTTATAGCAAGAGAATAAAAGGTGGACTCTCAAACAATCTACATGTAACACTTCTGGTCCCCTGACTGCAATTCCATTGTACTCTCACATTCACAGCTTTACCTCTGGAAGTTCCTACTTTCAAATTTACTGAAAGGCTTTTTACACTAAATGCTGGGCACTGAGTTAAATATCTACCAATAAGAAAAAAACATTTTGTAGTCCAGGACAGAATTTTGAGTGAAAGAGATATGAGAAGCAATGTAGGAGATAAATAAACTACCTTTAATGGAAAGTCAGTACACTACATGTTAAATATACAAATTTGTTGCATTGAACAAGAACCTTAATTTTTTTCAATAAAGAAGGAATCTCATTGAATACAGCCAAAAGTATGCCTAAATTACCTTAAATAAGTGGGTTTCTGCTCAGTAAGCAAATATATAATCTGAACTCCATGTCCAATGTCATGTTCTTCCAGCATTGAAAAATTTCCCAACTCTACAGAAACATGAAGACAATTAGCTTTGAAAGGTTTTTACATAAATGGGGACTGCAATTACAACTATGAATATTATATAACTTCTAATTCTTGTACAATGGATATATATATATATACACCCATATATGTATATATATATATTTGCATGTGTGTGTGACTTAAAAATGTATATGACAACTTGAGCAGAATTAAATGAGATAGAGACTAAAAGCACAATTCTAAGGATCAATGAATCCAGGACCTGGTTTTTTGAAAGATAAACAAAATCCACAAGCCTTTAAGCAGGCTCATCAAGAAAAAATGAGAGAGGACCCAAGTAAACACAATCAGAAATGAAAGAGGAGAGATTACAACTCATACCACAGAAATACAAAGGATTGTAAGAAATTACTACGAAGAACTATATGCCAAGAAATTTGAAATCCTAGGTGAAATGGACAAGTTTCCAGAAAAATATAATCTTCCAAAACTCAATGAAGAGGCAGCAGAAAGCCTGAACTGACCAATAACAGCAGATGAAAGTGAAGCAGTAATCAAAAACCTCCTGACACACAAGACCCTTGGCCCTAATGGTTTCACAGGAGAATTCTACAAAGCATTTAAGGAAGAGCTAACCCCTATCCTTCACAGACTATTCCAAAAAATCCAGAATGATGGAAGGCTCCCAAACTCTTTTCACGAAGCCAGCATCATCCTAATCCCAAAACCAGATAATGACACAACAAAGAAAGAAGACTTCAGGCTAATATTGCTGATGAATATAGATGCTAAAATCCTCAATAAAATATTGGCAAACCGGATCCAACAATACATTAAAAAGATCATATGCCATGACCAGATGGGATTCATCCCAGGGATGCAAGGATGGTACAATATTCTCAAATCAGTAAATGCAATACATCATATAAACAAAAGCAAAGACAAAAATCACATGATCATATCAATAGATGTGGAAAAAGCATTTGATAAGGTACAGCACCCATTTATGATAAAAACACTCAGCAAAGTGGGAATAGAGGGAGCATTCCTCAACATAACAAAGGCCATATATGAGAGACCTACAGCCAGCATCATACTCAATGGACAAAAACTAAAATCTTTCCGCTATGATCGGGAACAAGACAAGGTTGTCCACTTTCACCACTTCTATTCAATATAGTATTGGAAGTTTTAGCCACAGTGATCAGACAGGAAAAGGAAGTAAAAGGGCTCCAAATTGGAAAGGAGGAAACAAAACTGTCATTGTTTGCAGATGACATGATAGTGTATGTAAAATATTCTATAGACCCTGCCAAAAAACTGCTTGACCTAATAAACGAATTTAGCAAAACAGGAGGATCCAAGGTGAATATCCAAAAATCAAAGGCATATTTGTATACCAACAATGAAACAGTAGAAGCAGAAATCAAGAAAAAAATCTCATTTGATATAGTAAAAACAAAAATAAAACACCTAGGAATAAACCTAACCAAAGAGGTAAAAGACATGTATTCAGAAAACTACACAACATGGAAGAAAGCAATCAAGGAAGACACAAACAAAGGCAAGCATATATCATGTTCATGGATTGGAAGAATTGACATTATAAAAATGTTCATACTACCCAAAGCAATTTACAGATTCAATACAATACCTATTAAAGTACCAATGGCATATTTCACAGACATAGAACAAACACTTCAAAAGTTTACATGGAACTGCAAATGACCCCAAATACCTGCTGCAATTTTGAGAAAGAGGAGCAAAGTAGGAGAGATCACAATACCTGATACCAAGTTGTATTAGAAGGCCACTGTAATCAAAACAGCCTGGTACTGGCATAAAAACAGGCACATGGACCAAAGGGACAGAACAGAGAGCCCAGAAATAAATCCAAGTCTCTATAGTCAATTAACATTTGACAAAGGGGGCAGCAGCATAAAATGGAGTAAAAATAACCTCTTCAACAAGTGGTGCTGGGAGAACTGGACAGCTACGTTCAAAAAAAAAAAATGAAACTCGAGCACCAACTTATGCCATGCACAAAAATAAATTCAAGGTGGATAAAAGATTTAAATATAAGTTGTGACACCATAAAAGTCCTAGAGGGGAGCATAGAAAAATTTCAGATATTCCATGCAGCAATATTTTCACTGATATGTCCCCTGGAGCAAGGGTCATAAAGGAAAGAATAAACAAATGGGATCTCATCAAAATAAAAAGCTTCTGCATGGCTAAAGAAAACAGTATTAAAATAAAAAGAGAACCATATAGGAAAACATATCTGCCAATGATACCTCAGACAAGGGCTTAATCCCTAAAATATATAAAGAACTCCCACAACTCTACTCTAAGAAGATAGGCAACCCAATTAAAAATTGGGCAAAGGACTTGAACAGACACTTCTCTAAGGAAGACATACAGAGGATCCAGAGACACATGAAAAGATGCTCAGTATTGCTAGCTATCAGAGAGATGCAAATTAAAACCACAATGAGATACCACTTCACACCAGTCAGAATGGCCATCATAAACAAAGCAACAAACAACAAGTGTTGGAGAGGTTGTGGAGAAAAGGGAACCCTAGTGCACTGTTGGTGAGACTGCAGACTGGCTATGGAAAACAGTATGGAATCTTCTCAGAAAACTAAAAATGGATCTGCCTTTTGACCCAGCAATTCCACTGCTAGGATTATATCCTAATAACTCTGAAACACCAATCCAAAAGAACCTATGTACCCCAATGTTCATAGCAGCACAATTTACAACAGCCAGGTGTTGGAAGCAAACCAGGTGCCCATCAGTAAATAAATGGATCAAAAAACTATGGTACATTTACACAATGGAATTCTATGCAGCAGAAAGAAAGAAAATACCCTTTGCACAAAGGGTGGAAAGAATTCCACCTTTTGCAACAGCATGGATGGAATCAGAAAACATTATGCTAAGTGAAATAAGCCAGGTGGTGAAAGATAAATACCATATGATCTCACCTTTAACAGGAACCTAAACAACAAAACGAACAAACAAGCAAAATATAACCAAAGACACTGAAATAGAGGACAGGCTGACAGTGACCAGAGAGGAGAGGGGAAGGAATTTCAGGGGAAAAGAGGAAGGTTTACAGGAACAAGTATAAAGGACACATGAACAAAAACAAGGGGGGATGGAAACAGGAGGGAGGTGGGGACAGCTGCGGGACTAGGCTGGGTTGGGAGTAAAAGGCAGAAAACTGTACTTGAACAACAATTAAAATAAAACAAATTAAAAATGAAAAAATATGTATTTATAACTGGCATTTACTTCTCTTTTGCTTAGTTTTTTTGAATTATAGTAAGCAAGCAGCAGAGGATAATGATCTGTATTGTTATAGTGGTTTTGGATTCACTGATATACATTTCTCCCATGATCATTTTTTTTTCATTTTCAAATTTGTGTTTACTCTTCTTCTTTTTTTTTAAATGATTGTTCAAGTACAGTTTTCTCCCCTTTACTCCCAATCAAGCCCACCCACAACCCTCCCATCTTCCCTCCCATTACCACCCTCCCCCTAGTTTTTATCCATGTGTCTTTTAACTTTGTTCCTGTAAACCCTTCCCCTTTTCCCCTGAAATTCCCTCTTCTCTCCCCTCTGGTCACTTTCTGCCTGTCCTCTAATGCAGTGTCTTTGAGTATATTTTGCTTGTGTCTTTGTTTTGTTGTTTAGGTTCCTGTTAAAGGTGAAATCATATGGTATTTACCTTTCACTGCCTGGCTTATTTCACTTAGCCCGTGATCATTTTTTTATCTCTGAACTATTGGAATTTTGTTTTTAACTTACCAAGTATATTCTTAAAATTTCCAAAGCTAATTTGTTCATGAAGAAACTGCTCTCTTCTATTAAGTGAAAATGATAGATAACTAGCAGTTTTTTTCAAGATACCTCAAATGTTTGTGTTTTAAGATTGACAAAGGTATTACATTTTGTTAAGTACTTTACCCTTGATTATAAAATCGTTTCTATTTGAAGTGAAGTGTAATCCATATGTTTTTGATTCATTAACACTTAATTTGTTAACATCCCTTTACTAGAGTGCTATACAGCAGCCTTTCATCTTTTTTATAAGCTTATTTTCCTGAGACACAGGAAACCAAGTTTTTCTAATAGTAAACAAACTTAAACTCAAAGAGACATGAGAGAATTTTGTTTGTAACAGAGCACCTCTTACCTTTGAATTACTTCTATACTCAATATGCAAATTTATTTTTTAGAATTTCCTAAGAATTAACTGCAACACAATACAGGTTTCTGTTTTATTATTTACTGAATTTTCCTACTATCTTACTCTAATTTCTCTTCATGATAAAATAGACAATTATGAATATATTAATGAACAAGTCATTAATTAGAGTTACTTAATTGCCATCTTATTATTTATTCTTATTAATAATGCAGGAGCTACTTATCTTTTAATAATTATGTAGTAGGAAATGGAATTTCATGTAAAGCATTAAGCAATGTTCTTTTTTTCCCTTTGGAAGTACATTGCTCTTGACCAGGAAGAATGAAAGTCAAATGCTCTTCCATATCTTATTGTTATTTGATAAACGCAAGTTCTCCAACATTACTTGAATCTGTATAGGCTTTTTTTTTTTTTAAATCCACTCCTGAGGGCACTTTTTTCATTGCTTTTAGAGAGAGAGAAAGGGAGAGAGAGAAACTTTGATGCAAAAGCATCAATTGGTTGCCTCTCTAAAGCACCAAGACTGGGGGATGGCATTGGGACCTGGGATTGTACACATCCAGAGGGAGTGCCACACAAGCCTTGAATCCAGACCAAGAATCAAATTTTTACAGCCTAGGTATGTGCCCTGACCAGGAATCAAACCAGCAACCTTTTGGATATGGGTTGATGTTCCAACCAACTGAGTCACACTGGCCAGGGCACATCTGTATAGGCTTTAATGAGACTAAACTAAAAGTACTAAAATGGTATCTCTCTTATTACCCATTTTTTCCTTCAGGAGTTTCCACTTCTTGGCATCTCTATGCCACATGGGAAGAAGAAGAGTTGTCTTGGGCTACATATTAAGTACATTGCAACATGTAAGCACACACAAAAATATCTCATAATGTTTTAAGCAAATTTGTGATTTTGTGTTGGGCTGCATTCACAGCCATCCTGGGCTGCATGCAGCCTGTAGGCTGCAGGTTGGACACCCCTGCTATCAAATTTCTATAGGGTGTTCTTTGGGCTTTTAATAGTCACAAAGCTTGAATAAATTAATAGTGCAAAAATAACACCATATTACTATGTCCTGTTCAGAGAAATTATTTGTTTGACTCAACACTCACATTTTTAGATTGGTCAAAAAGAATTTTTAAAAAGACAAAATATACATGCTTTATATTATTCTCATTTTACAGATTAAAAATGGGGCTCAGAGAGATGAGATACCTTCATTCATTCATCCATTTATTTGTTCGTTCACTACATTTTTGTTGGTAATGTTTTATGAAGTAAGGCCATTTGTTAGGTACAAGTGAAAGTAAAATGAAACAGTGTCTGCTCCCTTTTAGCCTAGTAAAGAAGATAACAGGTAAAAATATAATAGCAGCACAGTAAGATAGTGGAATATTAGAGCTATGTGCTGGGTGGTATGGCGGTAGCTTGAACAATGATAGTATTAACCTGTTTGAAGGAAGGTTTCCAAAATAAATAAGGAAGGTATTTGAAGATGAAAAGTAGTAAAGGACAGAAAAGGAGTAAAGGACAAATGGGCAGCTACAGAAAGGGCATTCCGAGTAGAGGAATGCCATGGTACTACCATGGTATTTTGGAGAACTGAAAAGAGTTTAGTACAGCTGGATGACATGGGTGATAAGGAGCTCGAAGTTTGGATAAATAAACAGGAAATGGATACATATTAATATCTCACTTTGTGCCCATTCCAAAACCACAGTTCCCAGTAATTCAACATGAACCTATGCAAAAATGTCTGTACCATGGCAGACTATAGAGTGAAGTAAAAAATTACAAAGATTTTCATAAAATTGTCATAATGTTTATATCTTCCTTTGACGTAGGATTACAGGAAATTTATCTATCTTCTTTGTACATTTCTAATTTCTTACTAATTTTTGTGATGATTTTTTCATAATTATAAAAAGAGACCTATGAAAGTGATCTTTGGAAAGGAAAAGTATCGGGCACAGTTTAAAATCATTTACAAGCCACAGTTTCACACCACTGAGGAACATCTATAGAAAGAAGATGAGACAGACACAACTAGTAATTCATGTTATGCTCACAAATAGGTGTCTGAGCCTTGACAATCTGTGTGTAATGGCCTCATAATTTGTCTGTAGACAAGGAGGCAAGGATATCAGAGACCATTCATGTTATAAGCACATATTGGCTAACGTGTTCACAGTATGTCTCTATACGTTCTGATTACTTTAGACATTTGATGAAATATGCACCTTGCTTAACTTGGTGGAGGAACCTGGTCACACTTTGTTTCACCAGATGAGAGATGTAGTTGGTTGGTTCCCTCGTCTCCAATTACTCCTTTCCAATTAGAAATGCCATTTGGTTTCCACTGTCACCGCCAACAGCAGCCTTTGTGGTTTATGCCTCCATTAGGTCCTAAAACACAGCTAAGCTTCTGTGACTGTTCCTGCCGCACATTTGGCAGGAGCAGAGTAACCATGCTGCACAAACTGCCATCTACATTTAGTTCCTGGGTTCCAGGCTGGGCCTTGGCTTCTCAGGCAAGCTGTTAGACAAGCGCTCATTCGCCACTCTGCAGCCTTTCGCCAAGTCAGTTTGTGACTCATTTGTTCCCTTGCTTTAGATACTTGCTTATTTTTAATTTCTCGGTATAAAAATTGTGTTACTGATGGGTGGGGCTGGTAAATATTCCATGATTTATTAAAAAAAATAAAGCTTGCCCTATGTAAACCTCTGACCTTTCTAGATTGCCTTCAAATCCTTGGTTCTTCACAGTTAGCTAATATTCCTTTCCTGGATCTCTTCTAATTGTTTTAGTCACATAAAAAACTTAAAAATCATGAGCAATACGTCCATTTTCATTATTAGGGTTGAATGAACTATGTCAATAAGTTTATTTTCAATTTTTAACAAAGAATGCAGTGCTTTAACTAAACCTTTGTTGTTGTTTTTTTAATTTCTATGATTGTAAAATCTAAAACAAAATGTCAATGGAATCTAAGTAGGGAAAATTAACTATCCTTTACTGATTTCAAACACTGGGCAGTCTACATAGAAAATAGTCACAATTTATTCAGAGTTAAGGATCCTGATACATACAAACACAGTATTAGTTCTAATCATAACACTTCTCTATAGCATATATTGCCCCCCAAAAACCTTTTAATTTTTAAACCAAATTTTCTCTGTTGCCAACTTCTTTTACTATCAGTATTTACTTTTAATATCTGGAGTTTCACTTCTCAAGTTCCATTTTTTGCCTGTATATCCCAGGAATAATTTAAAACTCCTTCTAAAGGAGTCCTTGGGTATCTCTTAAAATACAGCTAAGACCCTCACATCAGTCAGTACACCCTATCAAGAAAAATGTTAAGTAATGAAAGTCTTAGTTCATTATTTTAAAATACATTTGCCTCTTTAAAATGGGTAAAATCAACTTTAACTGCTTTATTAAGGTATTATTTGTATACAATAATGTTCATCTAATTAGCATTTAATTTGGTGGTGTTCATAGCAATCTTCACCAAAATTTTATTTTAGAAGATTTTAACCCCTTCAAATGTTATCAGGAAAATTAAAACTATAATCTAGAAGTAAAACTAATAGAACTTGAGGTTTCTGAGAGCACATATTTGGATCCCAGTTTAAAGAACAATATTCTAGGTACTTAAGGGTACAGAACAGACCTGGGTTGACCTCTAGACAATTCAGCATTATATAACCTTCTTAAAGCAAATACCTGGACATTTCCTTTCCTGCAAATATATACTGAATATTTCTATATTGGGCCTTTGCAGTCATATTTCCTTTACGGAATTCCCTTCCCCACAATCTTATCTCACCCAAATCCTCAGTGTTCAACGGGCAGCCTGGATATCAGTTCCTCTGTAAAGGTTTTAAGGAGCTGCCTCTCCAATTCAACAGAAATCAACTTCTCCATCTCCACATATTCAGAACCACTAAGAGCTTTATATTGACCACATTCTGATTGTACTTTGTTTTTTCAATGAATTTCATCTAGTTCTTTAGTAATCAAAAGTTTCTTAAATTTTCCTATTTCCCGTTTTCTTCAGAATGTTTCCCTCAATACTAGACTAGGAACTCTCATACATTAAACATTCAAGTAATGTTTACTTGAACTAAATATGCCTTTGTGGAGGCCCACTTCCTCCAGAGAAAGCCATCCCTGGCTCTTCTGTTGTTTGGCTGGAATGCCAAGGCTTAGTAAATAAAAAAAGAAACCCCTCTCCTGCAAATTCCCGTGAGGCTTCCATAGAGACATAAATATACACTTCTTTCTGCTCCCTCACATCTTATAGAAATAAGACTATTAAATAAGGTATTTGTATGCTCAGAATTCATGAGAAACTATATGTGCACGTAATCTATATTCTTTTCTTTTAACCTGAGGAATCCAAGTAGTCTTTTTTGTTTCTCAGATTTTTGAAGGGATTTTAGAACAACATAGCCTAGCGGAATTTGAACCCAAGGTTCAATAATAAATGCCAAGAAAAGAAAAATTTATTAATAGTGTGAAGTTTTTTCCTCTTGAGCCTCATAATAGTCCTTATGCTGTTCTACTGTCACAGCCCATTATAACCATGCAAGAGGAAATGAGGCTGGAGATCATCAGGGTTGAAAGAGAGTTGGCTCTGTCATGATAATAGTGCTTTTCTGAAGCTCTCATTTTATTTGCCATTACTTCAAGGTCATAGGTAAAAATCTACTATAGGTTTTACTTCAAGTACCAGAAGTTTACATCATTATTTTTTCTCATTTTAAAATAATATAAAGCACTTTGTATGGGGAGACAAATGGTAATGGAAGGAGACTTGATTTGGCGTGGTGAACACACAATACAGCTTACAGATGACATATTACAGAATTGTAGCCCTGAAACCTATTTAATTTTATTAAGCAATGTCACACCAGTAATTCAATAAAAATAAAAAATAAATTTCTACATAAATATATGTATTTATATGTATTACTGTGCATGTGATTATGTAATTTAATAAATTAAATTCATTCCATTAAAAATAGAACAATTTCAATGTTGTAATAGACATTAATTATGTGTAAGCAATGTTGAAAATTAACCCAATTAACATTATTCTCTTAATTACCATACCTGGAAGGGAGCTGTTATTTTCTGCAATACTTCAACAGATAGACAAAGTGCTTCATCAGAGTCCGGGGATGGTCATGATGGAACAGTGCACTTTACTGAAAATTGCCATAGCTCATGAAGAGCTTTATCATCAAAGAGTAATACACTTGATTGCCCTCAAGATTATTTGATAACAGTGCTCAGAAAATGCTGTATCTCTATTTGCCTTCCATTTTTCTCATCTTCTCTAAGATTATTTGTATTCCTCAGGGAAACTGTTGAAAATTTATCGAAGGAATATCTGTCACCAAGGGATTGATGTAAACAGGGGACAGCTCTCAAGTTTTCTGTACTGTCTGCAATGCCAAGCATTTTTATTATTCTTGGCAGGGCATGCTACATATACTCATGGAACTTAAAACTTGATTTACTTTACAGTTTAATTCATTTGCCTATTATGCACCAATGATAACTGAGATCAAATTTAACCTCAAAAATAAAATGCAAAATACATGATGTCAATCATGTATTTTTAGAGTTTGTTTTACTGTTTTTGGTGTAGGGATTCTACCACCAGGATAATGTGTATTTGATGTGTTGGATTCACTGAGAAGGCAAATATCCTCTTATTTATATGAATCAATGTTAGAGGAAAGTTTAATTTTTATCACTAAGTGGAAGTTTTATAGATGAACTAAGTCACTTAGTAGCTCAGGCAGTAGTAATGCTTCCTTCCTTCCTTCCTTCCTTCCTTCCTTCCTTCCTTCCTTCCTTTCTCCCTTCCTCTGTCCCTTTCTTCTTTCTTTCCTTTCTTCTTTTCTTCACTCTTTGAGCAATTCTTTGCATAACAGCCTTCTTGTTTTTGGATAGAAATCAAAGCTATAATACATAATCCTCACACTCAAGGACTGTCCAAATCAGTCTACAATGATGACATTGGGAATGCCTACACATTCTTCGAAATGATGCTGTAGGCCACTGGTATTTCCCATTTACAGTATTAAGGAAAATTGCCTCGAGGAAAACTTTTTGAGAGGAATATAATGTGGAAACATGATGGAAGTTAGCTGAACAATTTAATTGAAGAGATTTTTATTAATTGCGGGTTCCAACCCCCAGACTTAGCTAATCCTAACACTTGTGAATGTGAATATAATGGTGAAAGACACTTTTGTGTTAATATTTTTTATCTAAACCTAATAATAATGAATTTTTGGATTTAACAAATGATAGTCTGTAGAGTATAAATAGACAAATTGGTTTTTCATTCATAGATACATTAAAATGGACATCAATATGATTTTCACATGTTATAAAACAAACACTCATCAAGTATTTACTTATGTAGTTCATTTACATTGTTTCTGATAAAGGTTTTGCCATCCTCAGCTAAATTTATAATTGCTTTGCAATGAGTGATGAAACATAGAGCGTTATGCTGTTATGTAATTAAAGTGCAGGGACATGTTTATATCTGCTTGAGTTTTGATGAAGAATCACCCTATATTATAGGGATGTCATACAATTGTATGGGTGGGAACATGGCTTAATAATTTAGAGTGCTGAAAACTAATTATAAGAAAATGGAGTCTCTTTAGAGAAGGGTCTAAAGAGTCTCTTTTCCTTGGCCTTTTTAAAAATTTTACAGCTAAAAGATTTTACTTCTATCATCTAACAAAGTTATTTGGATATTCCTTGTAAATATAATCAATTTGTAGATTTTAACTTAAAATAATTGAAGACAATACTAGCATTTTACACTAATATTACACATTAGAGTCTTCAATATGTTGTCAACATAATTATTTGCTACTGAGAGAATCCTTGAGGTAATTAGGTCAGGAAACTTCACAGGTGAGGAAAATTAGTGAGATTCAGTGAGATTACTTGCCCGTCATAATAAATGTCACAGCCAGAACTAAAATCTAGGACATTGTTCCAGGAATGATTTTTGTATATGTGAGAATGTTTCAGGAACAGAATGAAAAACCCCCGAATAAGAACATTTTGCCTTTAATTTCATGCTTTTCAGTAAATAATATGTAAATAGGTTATGTGACATTTTGCCCTCAATCTGAAATATGAAAATGATGACTGGTAAAATGGCCTCTGCTAGATTTTCAATGCAGGAATCTCAGCTAATCTGCCAAAACATGAAAAGTCAAGCAGTAGGGAGTGGGTTTTTCAGTTTGTTATTCTACATCAACATGATATTGTAATATTGCTTCCAAAACCCTGATCAGGGGCAGGGTTTGATCCTGTGGTAAGCTGTAATAAAGAAGTACTCAGATGACATCAATGAGGTTCTATAGGTAGGGAGAATTTCCAGGTTACAGAAGACCACCTAAAGGAGTAAAATAGCATATTTTACCTGAACCCTGCAGCCTTGATGGAGGAAGATTTCAATGTCATATTCATAGCTTGTGTCTCAACTTATTTAAATAAATAACTTTTTAAAAGTTATCTTCCTGAAACAAGAAGTCCCTAGAAAGGTTAAAAACTTATTTCATGCACAAAAAATAAATTAAAAGACTGACATTCTATATTAAAAAATGGTTAATTCAGTGCAAAGGAAGAAAATCAAAGTAGTTATCTGATTTTAATGTTGTCATTCATACAGTCACTGTCTTAACTGGAAGTTAAGAACTTTCACAAAATGCACTTTGGAATCTGGATTCATTTTTATTTTTATTTATTTTTATTTTTTAAAAGTAAATTCATTGGTATAAAAATGCTTGGTAAGATTATATATGGTGAAAGAAGATTAGAATAGTATAACTTTAGATACTTCTTATCTTATCCTCTACTTTCAATACACCCTTGTATCTTTGTGTCAATGACAAAAATGTGCAGCATGAAGTGTGTGTGTTGACCTCAAGGCCCAAGAAAGAAATACCATTTTAATGTTAAAATGCATGAAATCACACAATGCAGCTGTCTTTAGTCCCTTTATCTTGAAATACAGAAGATTCTGTGGAAGTGTCACTTTTCCCAGTAATTTTCATTAGCCTTTCATCCCCAGACACCTCTTCCCCCAAAAAGTAACTTCACTCAAAACCACTTACAGTTTCAAAACACAGACCTTAATCAACTTCCAATCAGGAAATACCACCAATTCCCTTCTATATATACAGAAAATCTGCAGTTGCGCTCCCTAAGTGTGCTCTCTCTCCCCATACTGCTCTAGAATTTTTAGCATATTTATAGATACCACATGATATTTTGGCCACAGTCAAGTAGTTTCCTGGACAAAGGTCTCTGAGCTTCTTTCTCTTGAATCATCTGATTCCTCCCACTATTTTTTTTCCATGACAACACATTTCTCTCTCTCTTTTCCTCTCTTATGTCACACACACACGCACACACACACACAGCCCTTCTGAGTGTTCTCTCCTTCTTTATACTGTTTCCTTAATTCCACTAGATATAAATCACTGCATAAACTACAGGACTGAAGACCTGGGAACCCCAAACCCCTGCTGTTATGCACAGGTTTATAGACTTGTTATTTCTATTATTGCTTTATAAACAACAGTGTTTGAAGCAGTGTGTAGGTTAAGTGAAAGAACACTGAGGGTTTCAATTGCTGGGATATTTGGAAGCCATTTCTTGGAAAGAACACTTGGACTTTTGCATGTGAAACAGCCAGACTTGAAACATATCAGACTGCTTTCAAGATTCAGTTTTAATGTAAGAAGGAAGTTTCATAGCAGGCACAGATGACTCTTTTTAAGATCTGTGTATCATTGAATTTTGAGCAACAGCTTGGATGCCAATATAGTGTGTAAAATAGAATTGGCCCATTGGAGGAGCAGGGACACTTTTATTCATAGTTTAAAGGGTTCTTGCTTTTTCACTTTTATCATTAGCCTTCTTGATTATTTCTAGATAAATCACAGCTATGTTTCCTTTTCTTTTTGTAATTTGAAATTTGTAATGGGGGACCTCATTTGGATTTATTCTTTAAGCTATTTGCTATCCTAAATGTGACTGTGAGTATTTCTAGTTTATAGTATAAAACACATATAGGATATTCTATATTATTTCCTTTTATAAAGTTTAGTATTTAACTTGCAATACTTTTATATCCTTCTTAAAGAACATCTCTAGCTAACCTTATAAAATTTTTTTTTAGTTCCCAATATAATTATTAATACCATGATGTGGCTACTACTCCCACTGTGTATAATTTAATAAAGCATTTTTACATATATAATTTCAATGAAATACTATGATTTAATAAACAAATTTTATTTTTCTATTTAATAATTAAACAAAGACTTCAAAGAAGCTCTAAGACTTAGACAAGGTTCCAGTAAGTGTCAAAGCTGGGAATGAAACAGATTTTTGTCTCCAGCACTCTTTCCTCCACGGCTACTGGAATTTGATAATAATGCATGATATTACATTAAGTTATATTACATAAAAAAGTTTACTACTTTGTTGACTGTGATACAATTTATTAAATGTAAACTATTAAGTTAAACATTAAAATAATTTTTAAAAATCTAAGTTACTATCTACCCATTAAAATGTTGACTATGTATATTATAATCTTCATGAGAAAATAGAAAATTTTATGTCACATTCTTAACTTCAAAGCACCTATTGTTCTAGTAAAATATCTAGAAACTATAAACATTTTAAAAATAGAACACAATTTAAGGCAATTATTAAAGTAATAATGTCAGTTTTGTAGAAGGTGAAGCATCAGGGACCACATTAGTTTGGTCTCACAGTATGAGAGAGATTGTTTACTTCTTAAAAATTACACATGCACACACAAGAAAACTTTAAAGTTTTTACCATTGAAATGATTACCCCCAGAGATAGATAGTGTTTGAGTATGTGACACCAGAAATGTCCTTCTTGATGTGATCTTCCTCTGGGGATTCTCACAGGAGAGACAGCTGCTACCAAAGGCTGTAATGTGGAGATGCTTTCCTCCCATGTTCAGACAACAGATGTCCAGATGAGCTTTCTTTGTCTTGGGTATTTCAATACAACTTACAAAAATAATTGGCTAAATACTTAGAACAATGTAGAAACAGGATGAAAATGTGAAAGGTTTTGAACTTACAAAGTACTTTATGACCCTGCTACTGTGGCTAATTTGCTAGGTGGGAAGATCCTGACCTATTAAACCTCACTCCAGAGTCACAGCTACCACACCTTTATCCTGATGAACACATAAATTTTTAGGAACTTCCTACTTCCTTGCTGCTTTTTTAACTCTCAGTTTGCTGCTAAACAGAGGAAACTCTTTACAGCCAAAATGAAATAGAAAATGATCTCCCAGGGTCCTTGATGTTGGCAGAGTAGGATGTTTATTGAGTTCATTTTCTGGTCTGAGACAGTCTTTCCCTAGGTAATTTGCAAACCTATGTTGACTGACAGGATGAATGATCCAAATTCAGGGAGAAATTCAAGCCTCCTTTTTCTGAGAATAGAATTATCCCATAACAAACTCAGTGATATAATGATACTATCTATGGAATTATGATATTTCTACAATAGGGTTTATGTACTTATATTACCAGGGAACAGGGGGAGGTTACCATGCTGTTAGATCATAGTAAAGGGACAATGTAAAGAAAACATGAAAAGTTTTAATATGCCTCCTGAAAAGTACAACATAAGAGAGAGGAAGCACTAATATTTAACATGATATGTTAAGCCTGTTAGATGTCTGAAAATAACCTTATTTTTCCAAGAATGGAAAATGTGTCTGCTAATGAACTTTAATCAGCAGGCTTCTTAATTAAAAGAATGTGAAGAAAGAGAGGAGGGGAAGTGGGGCGGTGCTTTTAGCCAGGTCATCCCTCATGCCCCAAGAGGCATCATGTTGCTTATAACATCAATAAACTTTCATCTTTAAAAGAATTATTTAGTCTGCAAGCAGCAAATAAAGTTTTATTTTTTCCTCACATATAAAATTTATCCCAGACAGACCACCAGCCTGAAGTTAAAAAAATAAAATAGCAAAAAACCTCAGGGTTTATTTGATGTTATAAATCAGAATATTAAAAGTCACATGTGGGAATAAGATTATAAGTGTGTAAACTTCCTTTCATAAAAGTTACCACAGAAATGTGAAGCCTGTATATTCTCATTATTTGCATTTTTATTTGGAAAGTTAAAAAATATGTAATGTTTACTAAGGAATCAGTAGGTGTTAGGTAATTGACAAAAACCTCTCAAAGGATCAATTATAAAGTTAACCCAAATCACAAGGCACATGACTAAGAAATGAAAGAAGAGATCCAAACCTTTGCTGTACAAAACACAGATATCAGAAGCTTTATGTACAGGGAGGGCAGTTTATCCAGCAAAACCATCTTCTCCCTGTTGGCCAATGGGTGAATATTTATCCAATGCCTACTAGGTTGTCAGAATAAGTATTAGTGGGAGCTAACAATGAGTATTTGTTCTGTGTCCAGCTATGCCTAAGTGCTTCACATGGATTATTTGGTTCTCAGAGTCATACTGTTAAAAAAAAGTACCACTACAGATGAGGATCCTGAAGTTCAGAGAAGTTAGATAAATTGCTCAAGATCACACAGCTAGTAAGAATGGAACTGTGATATGAAATTAGGGCACACTAAAATATGCTTCTCTTTAAATTTATCATACAACTGGAAGATTCATTCTGGATGTCTATCTAAAAATATAAAAACAGAATAATACAGTAATCTTTATAGCTCTGTTGTTCACAAAACCAAAAATTAAAAATAATTAAAATGTTCATCAACTGGTGATAGTAAAAAGAATGGGATTATGCAGATACACCTAGGTTCCAAATCACATGATTCCAAATTAACCAAAAGGCAGATTTTGGAGGATAGTCCTGACCTAATTGGGTTATTTATTTATTCCTTTATTTACAAATGTATCTTGAGAGAATTCTCAATTTTTAAATTTTCATCATTCTTATTGTTAATTCCATGAATCCATATTAACCTAAGTACTTTTAAGGTTTTATCTGTGGGACGCAGCAAGCATACTGTCTTTTTGACATCTTGGTACAGGTGGCCATGGATACAGCCTATGTCTAGTCATCATTTCAAATACTACTTTTAAAAATTATTCTCAGATGACATTTCTTATGTTCTATTAAATGTATTGGGGTTATATTGGTTAATAAAGGTGTAAAGTTTTCATGTATACAATTCTATAATACATCATCTATATATGGCATTGTGTGTTCACCACCCTCAAATATTGTTCTGTCATATGGATGAAATTTTTAAAGTGAGTCTTGGCCTTTCATGAAGGAGAGATTCAAAGTGATAGAGATTCTCTTATTGTCCTTGAAGAAACATGTTTTGAACCACCTATGAAGGAGGCCAGGTGTCAAGGACCTAAGGAAATGAAAGTAGTCCCCCACTGACTGCCAGAAACCTGAATGGGCATGGAAATGGATTCTTCTCCAGGCAGGCCCCAGAGGGGAGTGCAGCCTGCCTGATGTCTTGACCATAGCTGACATTACACTGACCAAACTGGCCCAACTAACCTGGACTTCTGATCCAGAGAAACTGCAATTGATTTAAGCCAATAAGTTTGGAGAATTTGTTGCACACTAATAAAAACTAGCATGCTATGTACTCTCTCATTATATTTATATAAAACATCCAGAAGGGATATTTAGAACCCTTAAGGGGGTAGGAAACTATGGCTCTGGACAGAGAAACAAGTATATGAAGAGTGTGCAGTGTGTATGGAATCTTGTGTATGAACTGATATAATTCTGAGCCCACCACCAAGATGTGTATGTGTGGAACAGATTCAAAGAACTAGAGCAAAGGCTTTTAGAAATTAGCTGCAACATAAATCCAAATCTTAGACCAAACTCTGAATGTCACATGCCCACAATATTTCAAAATAGTATTTGGAAGATCTGAGGAAGTTTAATTGCCATTGTCACTGCCACACAAAAGTGAAACAGAGCTTGAATTCAGACCCTGAGTGGGTTGGCTGCTTGATATGATGAGACAAAAGCAAAAATACATGTTCTTCAGAGATATTTTAAAAAGTCAAGGATAAAATGAAAAATTACACCATCTACAAAGAACCAGGAAAATATAATTGATAAATTCATACCTTATGAGCCAGATATTGGAAGGACTTTGAATTAGCAATTTTGATCATCCTTCATGAAGTAAAGATGAACTCTTCACAATAGATGAAAAGATAGAAGTTTTTATGAAAAAGTAGAAACCATAAAAAATTTTAAAAATTAGAAATTTCATTGAAAAACACAATATCTGCAATAAAAAATTTATTTTATAGGCTAGATTAGCAGAATTGAGATGAGAGAAAAAAGAGTAAATGCATTTGAAAAATAATTCCACAGAAATTATACAATCTGAATGACAGAGAGAAAGAAATTAGAAACAAAAATATGAACAGAGCCTCAAGTACAGTATTAAAAGATTAAAAGTTGTATAAAATTGAAATTCCCAAAAGAGAGGAGAGGTTAGTGCATGAATAAAAGAATCAATAATGGCTAAAACCTTCCCCAATTTGGTAAACAACATAAATGTAAGATTCAAGAAGCTCAGAAAACCCTAATCAGGATAAACTCAAAGCAAAACACAACCTTAAACATAATTAAATTGCTAATAATCAAAGATAGAGAAACAAAGCATGAAAATAGAAAAAATAGCATACTACATGTAGGGGATTATGTATTGGAAACAATGTAGACCAGATTATTGTCAAAGAATACCTTTAAAGTATTGATAGAAAATAACTGTCAAGCCAGAATTCTGTATTTAATTAAAATATCTTTCAGTAATGAAGGTTAAGTGAAGCATCTTGTTTTGTGGAAAAACTGAGTTCACCTAGCAGATGAAGTACAGGAGAAATGTTGAAGTGAAATGATATCTGAAGAAAATCCAGGAATTCAGGAATAATGCTATAGAACAACAGAAATTCAGTATCTTGGCAAATATAATACGCTATTTTTTTCTACTTTAAAGTTACATAATGTATGCATGACTGTTAAAATGAAAAAAGGTATAACATTGTCTTGAAGTGTTCAGTGTATGCAGGGGTAATAAATATAACAACAATAATATAAAAGATGAAGAATAAAGGGATCTATAATTTTTATAAGGTTTCTGTGTTTCACTGGTAAAATATTAACTGTAAACAGGTTATAACAAGTTAGAAATGTATACTCATAGTTCTTAGAGTAAATACTAAAATATTAATAAAAATCCAAAATGAAGATTAAAATGGAAAACAGAAAATACTCAAATAATCCAAAAGAAGTCAGAAAAGAAGTAAGATGTGATACGAAAAATTGATGACATAGAGAAAATCAATAAAATGGTGGACCTGAACCAAAACTAATCAATAATCAAATTAAATTTAGATGGTCTAAAGATACCAATTGAAATCCAGTAATTATCAAACTGAAAAGGAAAAACTGTAACATATCCAACTATATGCTATCTACAAGAAACCTACTTTAAAAATAACAACATAGATTTCAAGTAAAATGATGGGAAAGTATTTTAGAACTTGTAATTTTTATTTGTTTTGTTGTGCTGTTTAGAATAAAAGCAGTGAGAATTATTCTTTACAGATATTGCTTTATTACTACATTGTTGTGACATGGCTTTACAGTGACTGTCTATAAAGAAAAAAATAACATTGGAATTAAGGTATTGACTATGTATGCAAACCAATCACAATTCCTTGACTCAGTCCTAAAGTGCTTTCGGTTAGGTGATGATTGATATTGGTGCAGGCAGGTCAGTCATTGCTTTGAAAGATAAGCTTTGAATAGCTTCATTCATTTAAAAACCCATCTTTCTGGGCCACAATGGCCAATGGCTGGAGGAAGCTTTCTGAAATCTCCACTTACGTCACTTTCAAACATTGTGCCCAGGGTCTTCTGAAACGTCTGATTCAACATCTGTTTCATTTGTACAAGAACAATCCCACTTCAAGTGTACAAACACTACCAGAAAACCACAAGTGACTATATTACTATTATAACATCATCATTCATAAGTGGTATCATACTGGCATAAAAATCATAACTGATGTTTATTTACCACATCACCTAAAAAAGTTTTTCTCAACTTTTTGCACAGGTAATACTGTAACATGTAATACTATAATAACTCATATTTCCAGAAGTTCAAGATGTCCACCTAAATTTTTAAATGCGGTTGATAATATTAAAATTTATATTCTAGATAATATCGTAAATACCTTATAACTATTTATTACCTTGTAATTACAGGAGTGTAGACTTTTTGAAATGTTTCCTAATTTAGCCTCCACAATGAATAAGTTGGTTTCTCTCTTCAGAACACAATTCATATAAAGCTAAGTTTTGTGATAAGATGTGGAATAGGGGGAGATATTTAAAGAGGATAAAAACCTAAGGCTTGTCTCTTCTTGTTCCTTAGGAATTGGTAGGTAGGAGTGGGAGGTATACTATTAGAACTAACAGAGGCAGGTTCTATGACATGTAATTGTCTACTTTGTGTTTTAATCTTTGTTCTGGAGAAGAAGTAGATTAAAGCAGCTAATGGAAGCTCAAATAGAAGCCTCCATCCCTCCTATACGCTACCTAAATTTAAGCTTGTATTAAGAATGTAAGGAACAAAGCATGTGGTGGAAGTGAGATTTGTGTATTCCTGGGAGCACGAGGGCAGACCTGGAAAGGTTTCATGTCCTGATGGGAAAAGCTGGAAAGACAACTGTGTTGAGAGGCAATAATCCTGCCATAGGGCCTCCATGGAGACCCACTGTGGCCATTCCACCACCATCAGATGCAAGGTAAAACAGCAAGACCAGGCATGGGACGGAAATAATGACAGAAACTTGGTGGGCACAGCAGCATCAGTAAGACCACTGGGCCTCCACCACCAAGCAGAGAGCCGTATCTGGAGTTACATCAGCTGCTAACCTCAGCAGGGCAAGCAGTGACTAGGCAGTAAGGAAGATTGCCTCCACAGCCAGAGGGCATAAGAGAATGCTAAGAAGAGCCAAGGGCCCTTTGTCCTTATGCCATCACATTACCTAAAACATTTTATTCCCACAATCCTCTATCTCTTCTGACTCTGACTCTTCAGAGAGAAGCAATATAACATGAGGGAAATTTTTAAAAATAAATGCATCAGCTATTGACAAAAGTCTCTATGAAGTAGCTTTGATGGATTGGATAGATGTAAAATGTGAGCAATAAGGAATGGAAGGTGACATCCAGGTGTTAAGTCTGAGCAATTAGGAGATGGTGCAAAGCAGTTTACTGTGGTGCTAGTGAAGGCTTGGGGAACTTCCTTTTCCAAGTGGTGGGGTGGGAATTGATCTCTTCCAACCAGGTGAAGTTTGAGATATCTAGTAGAGCTACATGTCCAGATGTCAAATTGTGGAATACAAAGTCTGTAATTGCTTGGGGGAGAAGTCTGGAAAAACAACATAAATAGGAGTATTATTGACATGTACATGGTATTTGAAGCCCTGGAAGTGTATTTCCAGAAAGAGTTGAGTGTTGACAGGGAGAAGACCATGGTCTTAAAGAAAATGTGGAGGTCTTGTGAAGGAAAAGGAATGAGCAAAGGAGACTACATGACTGTGTAACAATTGTAAAATCAGTGTATCTTCTCAAGGAAAGGATTTAAAATATTTGAGGTATTTATCACAGTTTGGTGGCAAAACACAGACTCAGTGGAGATAAAATTATGTAGAACTGAGGATATTGAGAGCATTTGCAATTTGGGTGATGTTTTGGCATAAAAGAGAGGAGAAATGAAGAAACCGCGCTCAGACAAACTGTGAGAATGAGATACTCACATTCTGTTTATTTCCACTAGAACTTGATGAATCTGGGACAAAAGCTTCCAAACTGAACAGCTGGAATATGATATCCATCACACACACTGTGGAAGCTCGAGCTCCCATAGCTTTTTATCCTGTGTATTAATAAGTCTTGGGTATGAAAAAGGGGAAAATTTAGTTAGGGTAATGTTGTGTACTTCTATGTGGGATTATGAATCCTTAATGTTATTGTCTGTACTGATGATTGTTGGACTAGGACGAGGCAGCTGGCTCTCTGTGGTTTTCACAAGAAGATATCCACCTCACCAGGCTATCACAGTGAGAAAAATTTTAAATGCATAAATGAAGATGGATCATTTTCCCAGTCCCATTGCTTCTCTTTGTGGTGCTTTTTGCCCCGAGATTACACAAATGGATGGTTTTATGGCCACTAAACATAGCACAGCTGTAGATACAATATATAATACAACAAGAAATGGTTCAGAAATGGGGGAACTTATGGAAACATTTTCTGTGTAATGCTGTCAAGTTCCAAAGCTGCACGTGTCATTCAACCCCATATAGTACATACTGGTCATAGATGTTAGAAATCCCCTAGAGCTACTTCTAAATTATAGGCATGATTTCTTAGAATATTCTTGGCATTGTGCTTTTATTTTTTTATTTTTATAAGAATTAGTTTATGATAAATGCAAAAAAAGTTTTTCATCCTTTATCATTTTCTGCAGATCTTTTTCCTGAAGTAAGGCCAATTCAGCATGCCCCTGTGTGAGGCAAGGCTACCCGTATACCAACCCATTACACCAGAGTCATCAAAGGTGGAATTTTCTTTGTGATCCACTGATTTTCAAAACTGTGGAGTTTTATAGTCATTCATAAGGCAGCCCCAGGAGCACAGAACATTGAAATTAAGCTTAGTGTGTGAAAACATTATGTACTTTTCTTCCAACCCCTCTGCATTTATGTCTCTGTTCTCTGAGTGATAACATTGCTATAAAACCTTGCAGCTATACTGAAGTGTGTCACTTTGCTTATACCTAAGGGTGTGAAGCCCTTGTAAATCTTGGCTCTTCCATGACTAGAAGCTGATTAAAGTGTGCTGGCTTGCTCTGGAGCTTGGTTCCTTCCTGTGTTTCCATTGTCATTGCCAAATACCAGCAGTTGCTGACAGGCCTCCCTGGTCTGCCTCTGCCAAGTGAGATGTTTTGAAATTAAAAATCTAAAGAAATGGTGCAATGAGTGCTTGATCAGGTGGTTTCTCCTTAGGAAACTACTTAATGGGGGAAATTCAGCAATACTTCCCAGTGGCAGCCCAACACAGCACTGGAACTTAAAGAAACAGGATTTCTTTCTTAAATTACACGAATAAGCTCAGTGCCTCAAAATAAGATCCTTTGTTCCTTGAAAGAAACATTTATTTTTGAATATGCTTATTGAATTTCAGATCAGTGTGATACCTGCTCTATTTAGAAAAAAACTGAACCATGAATAAAAACTATAAAGGAAAAGATAAAAAATAATCCAAATCTCTCACCAAAATTGAAGCTGTACAATACGTATATGTTAAATATACTTATAACATTTTCCAGTGTTCTTAAAGGCTCTGTAAAAACATAATGTTAATATTTGTATAGACTATTCTGTTGCACAGATGTACCAATATTGATATAATTTATTTCTTATTAATTAGCATTTAAATATTTTCTCTGATTTTATACTATTATAAAATAATGGGCATTTTCACACAAAAATCTTCCATATATGTGATAATTTTCTTAGGTTCATTTTCTAGAAGTAAAATCAGAGTCAAAAAGTATAAAAATTTAAAGGACCTATTATGAAATTACCCTCTAGAAATGTAATGATTTACATTATCACCAGTGGTGTAGTACAGAGTACATTCTAACCCATCATCACCAACACCAAGTAACTGAGTATTATCCTTTAAAGAAAACACTTTACCAGTATGAAATAAAATTTCATATTCTTAATGTGTATTTCTCTGATTGCTGATGACTCTGAAGTATTTCACATGTTTAATGCTTATTTGCATTTTTCTGTGAATTTTTCACATGACATTTGCTATTTCTCTATTGGAGTGTTCCTTTTAGATTATCAGACATCATCATTGATTACAGCTATGTTATTTTTGCTTTGGCCATCAGTCATTGGTTCCAAACACCTCTCCTGTTTGTCACTAAAAGTCACTTTTAATAATAACTATGAGATTCTTAAATTATCTTTAATTTTTACTGACTTAAGTTTTTCTTTCTGAGTTTTTTTTTTCTTACTTTTATGGGCTCTAAGTCTTTCTCAACATCCAAAATTAGTTAAATAGGCTAAGATCATTGTTATAGCTTTACAAAATGGTTTTAATTTACACATATAAACCTTTGACGTATATTGAAATTTATTTTGATATGTGCATAGCATCCCGAGAATCTAGCGAAGAACCTATTACTTCTCTATCAGTCAAGTTTCTCTTAAATATTAAAGATGTGTATACACTAGGACCTCCTTGGGGGCTAAATGTTCTACTACATTTATTACCAATCCTTGTGGACCATAGGATTTTAATTGTTTATCACTAATTCTCGTATCTAACCACACATTCTTATTCTCATTGTTCTGCCATTTCAAACTTATTACACATGATTGCATGTTCTTTTAGATGAACTTTAAAATCATGTTATCAAGGTTAGAAAGAAAATGTCATCATAATTGTAACTAAAATTACTTTAAAATTACAGAGTTCTCAATGTGCATAGTTAACTGAAACTCATACCACAAGACTGCAGAGCAAGGATCTGTCCAATATGGAATTAACACAGTGCTGTGCAGAGTGAGGACTGCATATATAAATTAGCTTGTGAATGTATTTTATTAATAATCTTATCTAGGAGCACTATTCATCTAAAAATATTTATAATTTATAATTTATATACCAGGGATATAAATTAAGTAAATACTTTCAGTTTTAGATCTATCAAGGAAATAATGTGATGTTCTTTAGATAAGCTAGATACATTTTACAATATTTCCTAGTTATTTTAAATAAAATTTTTTACATTAGATATTTAACTGCTTGTGACCTTAAATAGAAAAGTTACTGATAGTAGGATATTTATCTTGTGCTGATTTCTTTTCTGAATTGTCCTATTAATTTAAAAAAGACTTGATATTTCCCATTTATTCTTTTTAGTTTTCTGGAATAATAAGACAACTCTTACCTACCCCTCATTCTCCAATGATGATATTCCTTATTTTCAGTTCATATTTTATAGAATTCAAATTACACATAATTTTAGGACAATTTATATAGCACAAATATGACTTACTGTTTTTTGTTAAAATTGGAGTGCCTCAGACTTCTA
>PVIA01011293.1:0-45549 GCA_004024845.1 Tonatia bakeri
AAATATTTATAATTAGATAAATCATACTATCAGTCTTGGGAGAAAGAGAGAAGAAAAAAAGATTGAATCTACTCTATGAAGTCTATTTCTTTTTGAGGAGTTGAAGAGAAATATAAGAATTGGAGAAAGAGATTTCCTCTAAGAGTTTGAACAGTATTTCCAGAATTAAAATCTTTAAAGTCAGCTGTTAATTGCAGAATCCATTACTTATTTATTTATTTTTTAACCACAGCTGATTTAACCACAAACATTTTGGTAACATCAAGGGAAAGAAAAAAAATCAAGACTTTCTTTTTTTACTGAGATTTTGTTTGGAAGACTTTCTAAAAATGATCCTCCGGGAAAGAAGTGAGACAGCAGGCTGCACCAAAATTGTCATAAACAACATTGCTGGAAGCTTAACTGTGGGGAAAAACAGACCTGAAAGGGTCATAGTGCAATCTTACCTACATTTTTTAAAAAACTGATGCAATGACTAATCAAAATATTATGTGAAGCTATTTCTCCTAAAGCTTTTGAGTAAATAAAATCTACATTTATCTATTTATAAAAGTCACTATGTTGTTATTCTCAAATGTGTTATTTTCTTAATCTAATCACCCAAAATGGGTACAATGACCTGTTACTCTGAAAATACTTATTAAGTACCAATTACCTATGCATAATTTTAGAAGTATTTAAACTGATCATTCAGGATATGTTGGCTAGCTCTGGAAGTTCAGTGTTAGGTCAAGATGCGCATATTTGCTGAGCCTAATAAGGTCAATTCATAATCCTTCATATTTATACTTTGGGGATTATTGACCTTATTCACACATTCAATTAAATGCCACTAATGTCATTAGCTATGTTAGCTACTTTTTCAACCTGCTAATTGTCTGTAATATCTTAATTAACATGTCTTCAAAATGAGCTGCTTCATTGTTTCTGTGTAATAACCAGAAAGTTTCCCAATTAATACAATTTAAGTGTTTTCCCAATATGGAATATAATTGTTGTTTATAGATTTGATTTTAAACCTTCCTTAGACTTCTAAAAATAATTTTAGTTTGTATTGCATTTTACGAGGAGTCGTTCATTGCTTCTGTATTTGCTGATTTTAATATTCAAGAAATCACATTTTTCATTAATTTATTAGTTAATATACTCATTTCACAATTATTTACTGTTCCTCTCTAATGCTGCCAGTATTGCTGTAAGTACAGATAATTAGAAATAAACACAGCATGATTTCTTTTCTCAAAGGGTTCAGAATCAGCTGAGTGTTCAATAAGGGTATGTTATTTTTTTATTTAAAAAAAGAAAAAGTATTAACCACCTGAGATTAAAGAAGATTGTTTTAAAGAGGGAACACTTAACCTGAACCCTAAAAGATGATTTAGAATCAGTTGGGAATAAAAATAAACAAAATATGCATTTTCTGGTTTTATATACTTCCGTATTGCTGGGTACAGATGCAAATGAGCTATTCTGAGAAATGAACACAAAAAGCCACAGAGCACCATGGGATATTTTGGAGGCTTTAGAAGACCATTGAGCATTCAGTAAGCAAGTTCTGTTTGGATTCACAACTTAGCAGCATTACTCTGGGCAATCAGAGTCGGCGTAAATGAAGAAGTTGAAACTAGAGAGAGTAAAACGATCATGGGACTGCACTGGTGCTGCAGGTCTAAAATCAGTGTGCTGCAGGCGGAATAAAAGGCAGATAATTAATGCAATAAAACTTTAGTGAGAAAAAAGAGTCGATCATGATAAAACTCAGGACAATTTTATATAATTGTAGAAATCAGAAATAAATAAATAGATTTGGTAATGACTATATTATCAATAAGTAATAACACTACTACTACTAATATTAGCTGGCATTGATTTCTGACTATATGCTAACAATGTAATAATCATTGTCTAAATTTTGAAAATATATCTTAACAGATGCATCTTGGTTTATGATGGGGTTATGTCTCTATGAACCCATCCTGAGTTGAAAATATTAAGTTGAAAATGCATTTAAGACACCTAACCTGTCAAACATCATCATAGCTTAGCCTTGCTCACCTTAAACATGCCCAGAACACTTATATCAGCCTACTCTTGGACAAATCACCTACACATTGGATATGTTGTAGGGTATCAAGAGTCCACCCTAACGACAGCATGATCCAGGGCTAAGCTCACTGCCACTGTTCAGCACCACCAGAGGATCATACCACATATCACTAGCCCAGGAAAAGGTCAAATTCAAAATATGAAGAACATTTTTTTTTACTGAATGTATGTCTTTTTTTGCACCATTGTAAAGTCTAAAACCCGTAAGTTGAACCATGGTAAATTGAGGAACATCTGTACTAAAATTTATTAAATACATATATCCCTTTATTATTTTTGAAAGATATGCTCACCTAGTAATTATCTTGCAATGAAGATGCCATTAATCCTAAAATCTTAATTTACGTTATTATGTACTTAATTTTATTGTTATTTATTCTATTGATCATATAGTTAGTTTCAGGATGACATTTTTCAGGTATGCTCTATCTTTCTTGAATGGGGTGAGCCAGACTAGAGCCCTTCTGTATGGCCACAGGCCACATGCAGCAGAGTTTTCTCAGGGAGCAAGTGATAGGCTATAAAACAAGTTTCACAGTTAAGACACAAGTATTGTTGAAACAAAATATTAAATACATGTTGTATACAATTTAAAAAGTACAGATGCAACAAAGAATGGACACCATCTTTTTGGCCAGTGGAGAAATAAAGAACAGAATACAAAAACATCAAAGCACAGAGCTCACAATGGCTGGAGAAAGGACATGGTAAGATTCAAGATCACTGCCTTTTTTTTTAAGATTTTATTTATT
Source organism: Tonatia bakeri (assembly GCA_004024845.1). Taxonomy (NCBI): domain Eukaryota; kingdom Metazoa; phylum Chordata; class Mammalia; order Chiroptera; family Phyllostomidae; genus Tonatia; species Tonatia bakeri. Next base: position 2,859 of record PVIA01011293.1, read on the forward strand.
TATATTTTTAGAGAGGGAAGGGAGGGAGAAAGAGAGAGAGAGAATCATCAGTGTGTGGTTGCTGGGGGACATGGCCTGCAACCTAGGCATGTGCCCTGACTGGGAATCGAACCTGCGATGCCTGGTTCGCAGCCCACGCTCAATCCACTGAGCTACACCAGCCAGGGCAGATCACTGCCTTTTAACTGTCTCTCAGGAGTCATTTTCTATTCCCCTAGCCCACTCAGCCCTCCCACTCTCTTAGATAATAATTATACACTTCTACTCTTTCTGTAATTTCTTTCTTCATCCTCACCTTTCAGTGAATGGCCTTGCTTCACATTTAACTGACAAAAAACATCCGATCAAAAGAGAATTCCCACAACTCCCACCACCACGGCTTCCCACCCACTCACATCTGGGTTCATGTCATTAGTCTCCTTTGGTACTGAGGACGGTTTTCTGTGCTCCTGTGTACAACAGCTTCCTTCCCCTCTTACCAGCTCATGGACATTATTTTAGCTTTTCTGCACTTTTGTTCTTGTGTTTTTTATGATTATCTCACAGACTGTTCTCCCGATCATAAATCAGCTCTCTTCTGATTTTCTGTTGAATCATCTCCAAGTATTCTTTTAATTCTAATATTCCCTTAAAATGTTCTTGTTTAGGTCACAAAATCCAGCTTTCAATTATTAGTCTAAATCAGTCTTGAGTTGTTGCAGCAAATAACACAATAAGTTATATCCTCCTGACTGTTATTCTAAAATACAATGTTCTCATTGTTTTTTTTTGGATCATTTTCAATCTCCTTGGCAAAACTTATCTCCAGACCTTGAGATTTTAGGATGTCTCAAAGATCTGTTTCTGCAACTTTCATGTTGACTTCAACTTCTAGCATGACCCCAAATACTATCTACACAGTCATTTCTCTTTTGGTCATTCATGTAAAAGCCTAAATTTCATCTCTACTTGGATATCTAACAGCATTCCGAACTGAGTATGTTCAAAACCAAAGTCCTTAGGTCACCTCCATTCCTTACTCTGAATAAATACAACTCTGCTTCTCTCATTACCTCCTACTCTTTCCTCCCTTCTTTAGCTTAGGAAAAACATTGGAATAATAATCAACTGTTTTTTTTTTCTAACATACAACATTCAGACCATTTACTAATTCTATAGAATCTTCCAAGTTTTTCTTAGAAACTATCACTTTGCTAAGCAACCTTTCTCTCTTGCCTTTATTATTTAATATCCCAACTGACCTCCTTACTCTAGCCTTTGTCCATTCCTTAAGTTTATTTTCACAAAGCAGCCAGAGTGATCTTGTCATCATTAGTACAGAGACTGTCACTATTCTGATCAAAACTCTCTAAAACTTTCCTATTTTCTCAATATAAAAGCAAAATTCTTACAAAGCTCTTTAAAGCTCTCCAGGATCTCATCCTGAGGTTATGTATGCTGCTGCCTTTCTTGCTCTTAAACACAGCAATCGTGCTTCTAGCTCCGGGCATGTGTACTTTAATCTGCATCTGCCTGAAAGTCTCTTGTCCCTGGTTTACCCAGGGCACACTTCCTCATCCTTCAGTCCTTACTCAAAAATCGTCTTCTCAATGTGGCCTTTATGATGACCCTGTTTGAAATTGAAGTTTTCTTCCCATGAGGCAACATTCCATATCTATCTTCTCTGCTTTGTTATTCTTCACGTTTTTCACTATTTTATTCAGTATGAGTTTTTGACTTTAAAAAAATATATATTGTCTATTTAACTCCTATGAGGTCAGGGATCCTTGTCTCCTATATTTGTTTCTCTATACCTAGTACATGAGTTAGTCTTCACATAGAGAACATGTTCAAATATATATTTGTTACATTGAATGAAAGGCCACCTGTGTTCAGGGAATATTTTAAGTTTAAGAAATATAATTATACAGCTTGTTCATAAGCCACAATATCAAATTTAACTTAATACCAGCCCTGATTATACATGTAAAGGACAGAGTAACATAGGAAAAAAGGAAGGAAGGATAAAAGGAAGAAAAACCCAAAGAAAAAAGTAGAGAAAGGAATAGACTCATTGATGAACTGATTTTATCCAGTATAACCTTTTCAGTTGATAACCGAAGCATTACTTACCTTAAAGCTTTTACTTGCATCGCAGGGCACTTAGAATAAACCCAAACCCCATATCCTGGCTTGCAAAATTACATAGACTGTGCCTCTTGCTGGCATTACACCACTTCACCACTTGTCACTAGTCTTAAGCCACCAGTCATTATAATTCACAAATATGCTTCTTTCACCTCTACTTAGTCAAATCTTCTTATTCTCTGAGCTCAAGGTGAAATGTCATCTCTAGAGAAAGTTCTTTCCTCACCATCTATTTCTACCACGATTGGCTAACTTGTCATATTTATGTTTATTTATCTTCCATCTCAATTGAGTAGGATTTGAGCCCTCTGAGAGTTGATTGTACCTATAATTGGTTGGACACCATAGGATCTGAGAGTTCAGCATAATCAGCTGAAACTATCTATGTCCTGAGTCTACTTGAAGGAAACAGCTTATCTATCATTCCACCTCCCAACCTTGCTCGAACACCTTGAGGGTGAGAAGAAGCAGGAGTGCATGGCATAGTCCAAGAGTGGGCATCAGACAGAGAAAACCTTGCTCTGCTGGGAGACTGTGCATTTCTGGCCATAAGTCCTGGTCAGCAGCAATTTCCCTTTTTTAATCCTCCACCAATCAGCTATGATATTTGTCTGCTATTTTTTTTGTAAAATAAAGAAAAAAGCATTCTGATTTCTTCCATCCTGACTTTAAGCTGACTCTTTGGACCATGACCTGTTTGCAAATCAGAGGATTCCAATATTAAGTTTTGTACTCACAATAAGGTCAAATATTAAAAAGAGTGTATTGTTATTGCTCCTTTAATTTTGATAGAAAGCATATAAATCATTTTCATCTAGGAAAAGTCTAGACCTAAGAGAATAAAGGGCATTAAGGTGTGTTGATTAGGTTGCTGCACCGCAGTTCTTAGTATTAACTATCTGCAGCATAAATGGAGAATGAATGTCATTCATGTGCACTCATGATAATTGCCCAAAAGAGAGTGACTCTAAGTTTATAAAGCAGACTCTGTTCATAGCAAAATCATTGTGATGCATTTTAGATGCTTAATCTGTGCTGATTTTTTTAATGTCAGTTATTTTAAAACTCGGGTGTTTGAGTATGTCTGGTATCTGCCTCAAAGCAAATGGGAAATTCCAGACATATCAAATAATAACATATTTTTTGAATAAATGGATTCACTCATACAAAGCATTTACCCTTCAGTATAAGAATACAAAAGAATTTTGAGATTTTTAATGGAACTGTATTTGAATGGGAGAAAAAAGTCACACAAGTTTATTTGTTCCCTCAACAATAGATATGCAGTATAAATACACTCTGCTCTATTAATCGATTCACTTAGATTACACTTTATATTTCATCCTTTTAAGTTCATGGCTGCTTTCATAACTACTCCTAGTTTTCTGCTTTAAAATGTTTAATTGTTTATCTTGAACTCCTTTTAAAAATATGCTTCAGTAACAGCATACTGAATCATCTTAACAGAGAGTGATCACACTATATAAGAATATATTTTCTTCTAAAGAAATATTTTGAGAAAAAGCAGTATAAGAGGGTGTGTGAATTTGAGTTAGAACATAGGTTGGTACATGCTGCATCTGTCTGACCTGCCCTTTCTGGAAGGAGCCAGGCGTGGACTAACATGCTATACACAGAGATTTCCTAAGCTAACTCTGAAATAGGCTGTTCAGATGCTTTTTATAAACATTGTAGTTTGTAGGCAAGTTTCTGTTTTTTTAATACTTCTTTTATTTAATTTTAGAAAGAGGGAGAGGGAGAGAGAAAGGGAAGAAAAGAAACAGCGATTAGTTTTCTCTCGTAAGAACCATGACCAGGGACTGAACCATCACCCCAGACAAGTGCCCTGTCTGGGGATGGAATCTGTGACCTTTTGGTTTACAGGATGACACCCAACCAACTGAGCCGCACAAGTCAGGACTGTAGGGAAGTTCCTCTATGGGACGTTGCTGGTTCAGACATTCTTGCCTGGCTTATAAATTGTGTTTGGTATTTCCACCTAGAATCAAATATCCCAGGTTGGGTCTGAACACTGCTATAATCCATTAGCCCCAATATCGATATTGTTTTCTATTTTTCTCATCTGCTCCAATATGGCCCAGCACGGGCACTTTGATCTCATCCTAAATCATTCTTTGGGTCTGGCTTACATTGTACTGGATATTTTCCCTCAAACATTCATTCGTGCCTCTCTTTCGCCTTAATGGCAGTCTATCACTAATGGTATTTGGGACTCTTGGTATTTGTCCCTAACACTCCAGCATTAAGTTTGGTGCCATTCATTTCCCTAGACCTTGGTGACATTTATGCTACATATGAAAAAGTGTCCCAGATTTTCTGCAAACTTGGTTATTTTACTGCTATGCAGAATTTACTTGAATATTGCCTTCTGAATTAGAACTCAGAATACTATAACCAACCCCAGCTTGCCCCTCACACACAAACACAATGCACTGTTGTTTCAAGAGAGGGCATGTGCTTAACTGTCAGTCACTTACCAGATATCACCCTTGTCTAAGAAGACACCGCCCAGTTCTACCATCTACCCACCTTTTTTATTCCATGTGTCAGGAATGAGAATTGCTTAAACCTCAGTGTCCCTGAATTGCAACACAATTCCAATGCCATTGCCAAAACTCAAAGATTAGGCTTCAGACAAGTATATTTTTACCATTTCTTTTATTGTTCATGACCTGATGTTGTGATAACTAGCAAAAATGACAGGAAAATCTCAGTTAGAGGTTTTTTCCTGGGTGGTATTGGAAAGTATCATACATGGCACGGCTTCTACGCTGTAAGTCAGATAGAGAGACAGTATACAGTCCAATTAATTTTACTGTCAGCTGCAATTGTAAGGACTTTTCATGATCACGTAATAAAGCCTGGAGTTAGTGGCCCCAGTGTCAGTTCAGTGACAGACTGATGCCATCAAAGCCCCAAACATTGTTACCTAAATACTCTCTCTTTCTTGTCATACTGCCTTTGAATCTATGGCACACATAAAGGAGAAGAAGCTGCTATGAAACAGACACGATCAGAATCCTCAGAAATTAAAAATTATCAAGAATTTTAATTAGATATACAAGAATTGTCTTGGAAGTAGGAGGAGACAAAAACTGGATAAATAAGAGAGGCTTGAGGAGGGAGTTGAATGGAGAAGGGTAGCAGGAGAGCCCTCAGTGGGATAAAAGCCAGGCAGCAGCGGGTAGGAGCCTCAGAGGATGAAGGGTCTTTGAGTGTGTGAACAGCCTCACCCCCTAAAAATTACCAAATATGGAGTAGTTGTCATTCCACAGCTCCTGGTATGTGGAAGCACCTGTTACCAGGAGATGGGGGTTCAGGAAGACTTTTAGGCTTCAAAGACTACAGAGAGAAATAGTCACCCCTGACTTCATTGTGACTGAATGTGACTAAATGGGGCTTTTCTAAAGATATACTGGACTCACTGGAATAATGCACTTTGGGAATGCATGAGTTACTGCTGTTTGGTAAATAAATCTAGGTGCAACATAGGTGCTGCAGTGGTCGTGGGTATAAACACATCTCTTTAGCCCCTGAGCATAATTTAAGATGAACGTTAGATTGTGAGCAATGTTCAGGGTAGAGATACCTATTATGATCATTAAGGAGCACACTGGAAATGTTTCCAACATTAGATCTTTAGAATCCTTACAGGCACATACAGTGTTAAATTTGTACGCAAGAGCAAAATAGTTGCTCTTCTACCATGTTTAATAATGCCCTCGGAGACTGGTGACAAAGGAAACCCGGAGATTTTGATGACAAACGTGATAACTGGAAAGAGTTATCACAAACCCCTCCTTACCTCAAGGTGACAATCTTAAAAGATGGTTCCACTTATCAGGAATGATTGCCTGAATCTGGTCGATCTGCCCGTTTTAATGAATGAGCCATGCTGAGAATCAGCCGAAGCAATGGATGCAATCCCACCTCAGACATGGGGGAATGATTCTGTCCTATAACTGAGGAGTCTTTTTTCTGAGACTCTTGTTAGGAAATGCTACCCAGCAGTGGGAAATGTACTTTGTTTCATCCTGGCTGAGGTGGTTGCGGGGCAGGTAGCAGAATCTAAGACTATTCCATGTTGATAGATTCTCAGGGTTTTCCCGGCTGTGTGATGACTAGCATCTGTTCACAACCCAGTTTCCCACTTGGGTTATTGACCATCAGAATAAGGAATGACCACGACGTACTTGTGTGTCACTTTCCATATTTATTAAATATTACGTGACGCCTATGTGCCAGTGTACTGTATTGTGTCAGGCCTGCGGCAGTAAACACAAGAGTAAATAGTATCTTCTCCTGTCGAACTTGTATTCTAAGAATGAATACAAAGAAATAACCTCATAAATCAATGCTGAATGTATGCAAAAGTGGTAAGTGCTTTACAGACAAATGAGGCAAAAGTGAGTGGGAACATGTTTGTGTGTGTGCACTGAGGTTATTGTTGCAAAAAAGGACGTGAGGGCAGCCCCCCCGAAAAGTCATATTTGAGCTGTAAATTGAAATAAAAAACATAAGGAGGCATGTGGCTCTGTCTTAAGACTGTGCTCCAGGCAAAGAAAAGAACAAACAAAAAGACCTTTTGATGAGAAGATATTTAACACATTAGTGGTACAGCAAGGAGGCTGCTGCAGTAGGACAGGACTGAACAAGAAAAAGGAACTTGAGAGGAAAGGAAAGGGAGGGCAGGACACTAAAAGCAGGGCTAGGCCACAGTGGGAACTCCGAGTGGGGCGTGACAACATGGGAAGCAATGCTGCCCACGGGTAATGCAAAGTATGTGTGGAACGTAGAAAACAGAGAGCTCTCTCTGTGCTTGGCCTTTACAACCACACAGGTAACCTCTGAATTCAGAAATCTCTGTAAAAAAACTATTGGTAAATGAATATTTAACAGGTAAATTGTTTTGATACTCTTACTCTTTGGAGCATAAAAATAAAACTAATATTTGCACGCATGTGCATTATTATGTTGGGGACCGCCCTGCCTGATCTCAGGAAGCTGTGACCCCCTGTGACTTAGGCTGAGTGAGAGACCTCCAGATCAGGAGCCACTAAGGAGACAAAACTTATTCCCCTGGCATGAATGCTACCTGTTCTGTGCCTGGCCTTTAAATGCTTGATCAGTTACCAATGATGGGTAAGACTCCTCAAGGGAGGGGTAACCTAAGCCAGGTTCTGATCACGTAAAGGCCTCTGGGAAGAGACTCACGAGACTATGGAAATAAATGAAGGGGCTGTGGAAAGGAAGGGGTGATCAGCATTTACCCTGCCCCCTCTTAGCCTGAGTCTTTGTACTTAGATATGAGAAATCCAAGTCTCCTTGCTGCCTCTGTCTCCAGCCCTTCTCAAGGGCTTAGGAAAGGGGGCGGCTCAGACCAGAGACAGCAGACCCCCGGGGTAATCAGGTCTGGGACGTAGAATATGCAAGATCCTGTGAGATCTGTTTGCTAGAGGATGTTATTAACTTGGAATTTGAAGGCACAGACAGGAAACCTTTGGAACCTGTAGTCCTTTCATATGATAAAACTCCAATCTCTGCCCGGAATCACAACAGGAACTCTGTTAGCATCTTTGTAAGATACGTGTTCCCTTTAATCCCTTCTGCCAGACTGTGAATCCACAAACTGTGTTTACTTTCTCAATAAAAACCCACTAGAGTAAAGGAAGGGGTGCTCACCGACTTGGAGAGTGGCCACTCCGTTCTTCACTCCCCCACAGAAAACTGTTTCTGTGCATGATTATTTCTCATGTTTCGATGAGCCATCTGCAGTGTTTCGTGTGTACATAGCTGGGCCAGGAGAGCCGGGACTGCACGCTTCATTATTATATGTACTTCTTAATATGAAAACAATAGCATGATATAGAGAAGTAAGTTAGGAGCAAATAAAGTAAAGTTTTACTTGAGATATTATAAAAATGAGAGAAATCAATGAATCATTTAGACAGGGGATAAGGAAAATCTCAGGAACTGAGACAATCACACAGAGTCTTGATGAAACAATTTCATTACTTGCAAACCACAAAAGTTTTTTTTTCCTTTAAAAATAAATCCTTTTGGAAGATTCTAATGATTAATTATACAAATAAATTGCCTCTTTGGTAACAGTACTTGCCAATAGAATTTCAAATACAAAATAAAGTTAATTTTATCAGGTTCGTATGCATGCTTTTTGCATACAAATTTCATTAGAAGATCTTGAAATAAATTTATTTTAACAAGGGTATTCTAGACACTATTTTTCTCTTTGTGTAATGGTGTGTGTATACTACTAGCATAATATAACTTTTCTATAGTATCACTATTTGGGAACTATCTAAAAAGATAAAGATAAACATAGGATAATCAGCAAACCAAGATTTATCTATTGTCCAATTAATTAGGAGATAAGAGCACTTAAACCTTAAATAGCAGAAAGAATAGTGTTTTATAAGATAGCTTAATTGATTAAAGTACATAGCTAATGAATATATGAGGACAATTTTTCTATTTACTCTAACTGCAGAAATCAGTAACTGCCAGCATTTAACAAATGTGTACTCCTTAATTCAGTGAATGTCATCTGATCTGTGTTTATTTAATCATTTATCCATCAAAGTATTTATCGACTACAAGATGTCAGTCACTGAGGTTGCATTGGCAAGTATAAGCAGGAATCAGTTGCCATTATAGAATTTATAATCTAGTGGGGTAGATCATCAAATGATTGGGTTATAATTTACAACTCAATAGAGTAACTAGTAACTGCTATGTTAAAAAGTTATATGATGAAGAGGCTGGTAAAATTGGATCCTAAATAGGAAGAGTAATTAAGAAATAATAAACATATATAGATATAGATTTAGATTTAGATATGAACATAGGTATAGATAATATATTCACAAACATACATGTGTACACATACTATGTATATAATGGAGACCATTTATATTTAAATATAAGTTTCATACACTTAAGCTATTTGTACATGTCTAGATAGTGCTGCTCTAGAAGGAATCCAGCCATGAAATATGAAAAATAGAGACATTTACTAAAGAAGATACAAGAAACATTGTGTGTAGGACAATGACACCTCAGTCTCCTTCAGAGTAGGTGCCTTGGGACCTCACAGTTCTCCCAATCACCATCAGCTGCCCCATTGTATTTCCCTGAATCTCATCAATAGTCTGAAATCTCTTCCCTTTCAAAGGTTTTAGTTTTGGGAAAAGCTAGAAGTCCAAACAGAAAACCAGAAATCTAGGCTGTAGGAGAGCTGACTTATCTGGGTAATTTTGTGTGTTACCAAAAAACTTTGCCTTAGATGTGATGCATGAGCAGGCACATTGTCTGATGAAGCTGCCAATCACCAGTTGCCCATAGCTGTGGCCTTCTGAATAACCCAGATAGCTTCTGTGCCTAACACACAATCTGATGCAGATTTGTTGCTCTGCTCACTCAGTCATTTTGAACGTGATGAACACACAGTACACACGCTCACTCAATGGCATCTACCACCCCCACTGTTTAGTGCAGTGAAGTGGTCATTGCTCACACATGCGCATTCCAGTCCACTCTCCTTGGCTGCCAGGTTACACTGATGTCATGCAAACTGCTCTAGTTATATTAACAATGGCTGGACTTTTTCTGAAGAGACCTGGATAATAAATGACCACAGACTGGGTGACTGAAACAACAAATGGCTATTTCTCACAGTTCTGGAGACTGCAAGAGTGAGATCACGGTACCCATGTGGCCCATTCTTGCTGTGTGGGAGAGGGGGAACCAGCGAACTCTCTGGCTTCTTCTCATTAGACCGCTGATCCTATTCATGGTGCTCCATCCTCATGATCTACTTACCTCCCAAAGCCCTACCTTCACCTACCTTCACATTGGGATTAGGGCTCTAACTTAGGTGTTTTGGGAAGGACACAAAGATTCAGTCTGAAACAGCACACACACAATATGCAATATGTATTGAACGCAAACATATACCTTGCTCTTTCTCCATGTTCTGCCATCATAGCAGCATAAAACAAACTTGCAAATTTTGAAGTGTCTTAAAAAGAAAATATCTGGCAAACAGCACCTTACTTTGTTATTAAATGTATTGAGGTGACATTGATTCAAATGATTACATAGGTTTCAAGTGTGCATTTCTATGATATTTGAAAAACAGCATTAAATGTTCATATATGTATATATTTAAATTAAAAATGTACACTTATATACATTTCACATAATTTTAATATCATCTATATTCTACATAAATATAAACAAACTTATTGGAGGACCACATGGACAAAAGCCTGTATGGCATAAGAGAAAATTGTGCATTCCAGAAGTCAAGGAGGAGAGTGCATTGGTATTGCATGATTTCATTGCATGTCTGAGTCACCTTAGAAACTCTGCCTCCAACGAAAGGACAATGAGAAAGTACCAGAGTGTTTGACAGGGAGTTACTCTACCGGTTGTGATATTTACACGATCACTTACGCTGAGATTTAGAGGAAGAATCAGATTAGATCAAAACAAGATGAGGAGAAAAGAGATGACTATAAATTGATCTTGAAAAGTGGCAGTAGATTTGGACTTGACCTGTGTATTGTAGGAAACCAGAATGTTCTAATTGATTAAATATGGAGATGGGAGGGAAAACTCTTGTCAAAAATACGTTAGTTCCAACCTCATAATCTCCAATGTTACCATCTTAGTGAAAGTGCCTCATTTTTCTATGCAAAAATATAAATATGTGGTCCAAATTCTTCATTCTTAAAATTAAGAGATAATAAAAGATTATATTTTTATTTTGAAATGTTTTATTAGTTAGTGGTAGTAGTAGGTTAAAACAATAATGGTGATTGTGTATTGAACCTCATTACAGAGGTAGAGATCAATATATGTAAATTCCCTTTTATACATAAAATAATTTTATACAAATTCAAATAAATTTTCTAGACAACTCGAAGTCTGTCAAGTTTCCGGAACACTACTTACAACACCTGCATGGAAAAGAGTGTCCTGTCAGACCCCAAGCACTGTACCATCTAATACCACCTCTGCTCCCACTTCAGTTGCAGGGTGGACAAGTCATCATCTACGCTTGGGGAAGCTAGCAGACTCATCTGCAGAGCCTGCTGCTGACTCCCGCACGAAGGGACGAACTGGAGAACTATCGTCTTTGATCCTGGATAATTTGTCCAATTGTAAACATCCAGACCTCACTGCTTTCCTTGAGCAGAAAAAAATATGCAAATGGGGCTGGAATGTTCTTTCTCTACTTTAATCTCAGACATGAAAGACACTAGCCCTTAACTTTCCATTACAAATGTTGCTGTGTCCTAAAGAAACAAAAAGCCAGTGAGATGGTAATTCATTTGAGGTTAATGAGGTGGTAAATGAAAATGACTTTATATATTAGGATTTGGTATGTGAAATGTGGGAACATCTTTGCTTTCTATAAGTTATATTTCACTTGAGTTGTAGGAAAATACATTGACATTGTGGAAAGGGGGTAAATACATTTGATTTGAAACTAAAGAAATGTGATTGGAATATGTGAGGGCAATTACTAAATTACTGGTATAAATAATAGTGAGTATAAACCACTCATTGCTTGGGAGAGAAGTATCAATGTACATAATGCAAAATGAATCTATTGTGACATCAATTCTGAAACATAAATTGTATTACAGAGGTATAATATGTATAGTAGAATAACTTTGTGACATAATCTCAAGTAATTAGGAGAATAAAAAGATAATATGCTTGAGTGGCTTTAAGTTTTCTTTTATGGAGATAAGAATTATGAAAATGTATAAAATATTCTTCTTTTTATGGCTGAGCAGTGTTCCATTACCCTTTTTGACAGCATGGATGGACCTGGAGAACATTATACTAAGCAAAATAAGCCAGTCAGAAGACAAATACCATTTGATTTCACTCATATGTGGAATCTAATGAATGAACTGAACTAACTAGCAAAATAGAGGCAGACTCAGAGAGCGCAGGTTGTCACTGCTCAGGGAGGGGGAGTTTAGCGGGTGGAAGGATTAAGCAGAACGGAGAAAGGACTCATGGACATGGACAACAGTGTGGGGCTGGGTGGGGCAGGAGGGTGAAGAAGGTACCATGGAGATAAGTGGTAATGGAAAACATACAATAAATATAAATTAATTTTAAAAAAGGAAGAAAAGAATGCATAAAATGTATAATGCAATGCATAAAACATTGCGAGTAAACATAGGTAAAAAGCCATTGCTTGTGAGTACATTAGGTGAGCTCATCCTTAATATGCTGAGGTTGAAGCTCATTTGTATTTTTATGCATGTAGACAACACAAAACTTTCACATCAATAATGCTCTTACTGTTCAGTTTAGGGAAAGATGACTTCCTTTTGTGGAGGGGGCAATACACTTTTTAGCTAATAGTGAATTTTCCTGTTGGAATATACATTTTTATAACAGGCTTTGATAATCTAAGAATACCCCATAGATTCATAAGAATAACAAGGCAATCCCCCTCTTCCATGGTGACAGTGTAATGGAAATACAACTTTGCTTTCTCTTATGATTAAAGTTAAATTCTTTTCCAATGGAAAATTAAAGTGTGTAATGTATCTGAAAGAAGGGAGGTTGGCTTTGGACAGAGTTCCTCATACCTCTTACTCCAAACTGCCACAGCAATGTTTGGGGACGTCCAAATCCAATGCTACTGTGGCCAAAGGACATTCTTTCTGCAGTTCTCTAATTTTGCGATAAAACAAAAATACACAGTATGACACCATATATGCTCTCATCAGGATTGTTAAACTGGCTTGTTACCGAAGGATGAAATCCCCCCCTAGAAAAGGTCAAATATAGTTTTAATTAATTTCAATTAAATCCAAAAATTCATGTTTAGTAAAACATGTGAATTTATATTGATTTTTCAATTGAAGAATTAGAAAGATATCTCTACTAATTGTCATATCGCCCTGTGTGGAAGTTTTCTACTTCACAAAACCCAGATTTGAACTGTATTAATCCACATGCACACAGTTTTAAGCAGTCTGTTAGTTTACAGTGTCAAGGCAAACTTCTTCTTTTTTTCTGTTTCATTAGACTGTGTGGAGCACCATCTGCTACTGGAAATCCATATCCTGAAAATTAGATGAATAGTCCAAGTGTAGAATCCTAGTTTTTATTTCTGTTTTGTGTAAACTCGACATCTGCTGTACCAAAATGATAGGCTTCCACAGTGTTGTTTTAAGTTATTAAATATCAGTGACGATATGCATTGTTTAACGCCATCATCATGTGTGAGGGTATTTTTCTTAGTAGTTATGATCAGAAAAATAAACAATCTGTGGCATATTCAATGCCATCCAAAGTGAAGTGTGACATTTCATTAGCTGTGGAATATACCTAATCACTCAGTTATCAAAGTTAGAAAAATGAGAGACCGCAGTTACCCTAAAACCACAAGTGTCTTCATTTATGATGGGACCAATTGGTGGAACAGGTAAGCAGACTCAGTTAAACAGGGGTTGGGTCATTAATCTCACATTAAGATAATTTTAAGGAATTAGCATTATGAAAAATCAAGCCATAGTATAATAATCTTTTAAAACAACTAACAAATTCATGGTGTCCTTTAATGTATTGTTTTGTGGTAAGTTCTCCTTACACACTCATCTGCCAAAGCACTTAGTTTGAAAATGCTCTTCGGTGAAGAGCAGGTGTTCAGTACAGAATCCCTTTACAGAAAATATATTTAGTATCATGCGAAGAGTGACATTTTTAAAGCACTTTTACACAGAAAACCATGGCCGTCTGCATATGCTTACCTCTGAGTGGCCATTTCACTGACAATTCTAACACAAATATTCATTTCCAATGTCACAACCAATATTTTTTTGGTGTTTACAACCTTCTGCTATTTATAAACCCTGCACTATAACCACCCTTCACCCTGTCCTTGGGGAAAAGATGGACAAATGTTAGGAGAATGCTGTGAAAATGGTGTAATCATTAATTGATCGAGTGCTATACATAAAGTGTGCTAATTAGTGAATTGGTGTTACAAGTTACATGTTTCTAGCATTGTTTCACAGGGAGTTTTCCTTAGCCTTTCCTATTCAATATTTTTACAAATGGCTAATAAAAAAAAGTATGCTCCCAAACCTGTGAGTGGGGGGGTAGCAGACACATTGGAAGACAAACTCAAGATGTAATAGAAGATTGTTCATTGCCTAACCAATATTTGCTTCCTTTTTCTCTCTTTAAATAATAAAGAAGATTTTGTTGGAGTAACAATGACAGCATTTTATATTTTTGTACCTTACTTAAAAATATTTAGGAATTTTTTAAATGAATTTCATTCATTAGATATTGGAATTCAGATATTTGTTTGAGGGAGTCTGCAATTTTCTGGTGTGTGTGTGTGTGTGTGTGTGTGTGTGTGTGTGAGACAACATCAGGGAAAGCTAGATTAAATGCTTGTTTAATTCTTTGTATTTCTCTTTAATGACCGAATCAAAATTGAAGAACTAAGTTTAGCAGAACTGATACATTAAATTGAATTAAAGTCACTGCTGTTATGATCCTTTGTGCTCTCTGGATTAATATCGGTTTCACAGATGAAAGAGAAAAACAGGAATTGTAAACTGGTTTAGCAGTTGTCTTTATGTAACTGAACGGTAATACTCCACATGCTAAATTTGGTCAAGTGTCTTTTTAATACAGACATGGATCACATGTATTAAGAACAAGACAATGTAATCCAAAGGCACATTAAAGTGTAACTAAACCCTAAAATGCTTGAAAATATTCCAGACAGCTGCTCCATACTTGCCCATTAATTTTGCTTATTATCAAAGAGTTTTTGTCAAAGAAGAGAAAGGGGTACAAAAAATGGCAGAAAAAAATCTGTACGATTAAGGTGTTAAGATAAATTTCTGTTTTTAAATATTTTTATTAGGTTTCCCTCACCAATAGAATGCTATGTGGAAGACTAAGTAATGACGGTGAATGTGTGTTTACTTGGTATAATAATATAACTAAAACCCTCTTGCATATTCATTCTCATCTCTACAACGCTGTTAGGAGAGGAACACTGGTATACGTAATACAAATAATTACTCCAAAAAGGCTTGGATCATTGGCTTTACACCACAGTATTTAAGTTACAGGGTATCAGAGGAGGAGAGTGCATGACACGGAAGGACTTTCTATCCTCCTCTGCTGGGGAAAGTGTCACAATGTTTCCTGTTGACTGTGGTGTATGGTGGGGGGTAGAAGTCTGAGTCTGTTACTGTCTTCACCTGGTGATGAAGCCTGGTCTAAGGAGACCTGTGTGGGGCCCATATGTGGAGTGGTCACTCCCATCTCTAAAAATATATTTCTGGGCAGAAGAAAGATTTTAAAATTGCCCAAATATTAGTTTGTATCATAAAACCATTGTTTATTATTAAATGTAATCAAGATAAAATGACAGTTTATCACTTATCATTTCAAAATGTCTAGATTTTAAGTAAATCTAGTTAGAGTTACAGCAGTAAGTAATATTCGACTTGTCCTTACTTTCAGAAAATCCATCAGCATTACCTCTGCATTGCGTCCTTCCTCCTCTTCATCCTCTCTCTCTAATCTAATTGTCGCCCTCTGTCACTAAGTATACACCCAGCAGGCCCTTTCCCTGTCCCTTCGGTTTCTTAAATTGTATGCCACATGTTTCATCTCTTTTTAATGTGTGCCAGATTCCAGATTCTTTATTCAGATTTAAATCAGTGTTTTAGTTCCACGAATTAATCACTTTCTCTTATAATCCATACCCTGGAATGCATGTGAGTGCTCTGGTTCCTTTATTCTTTTTATCTCTTCTAGAACAAAAGAAGCCAGCACTTGCAAAAGAGTAAGGTGAGTGATTGCCGTTAAGTTTCTGTTCCTCACTTTTAGGAGAAGCCCCTTTTAGATCTTCTATCAAAGGGAATTAAACTAAAAAGTCAACTAATTCTGTATAAATAGTCCACTCATTCTCCCTGATTGCATAATTAAATATTTTATTTTTAGATATTATACTTAGAGTTTTCAAATATGCTTGTCATTATCTACATTTGTTTCTAGTTTATATTTTTAACTTCTTAATCTACAGTATATATAATCAATACTTTATATTGTGTTTCTGATAAACCTAATTAATCACATCATTGTGGACCCAAATTATATATCTGCTTTCTTCATATTTCTTTCACAGTTCATTGCTATGAGAATTTTGATGATGAAACTCTGTTCTTGATATTTTTCTTTGGGAAATATTGAAGTCCTGGATAGAGGCTGTTTCTCTGACAGGATTTGCATTTGCTTCTTCCAATCACTGGTCAACTCTTTATCTCAGATTGCTGTGGTTTGAACACTATGACTTATTTAATTTCACGTGATGCCTGGTGATGAATACTCACGTGTGTGTGTTACACTAGCCACAAACCTGAGGCAGGTACACTTCCTGGCGGCCCCTTCTGTGGATCAGGATCATGTCTTCTTGCTCAGCTTTATCCTGTAGTGTCGTCATTTCAGGTCCCCATCGCTGCAGAGGGGACTTCAGTATTAGCTCCTATCTCTACTTCTTTCCAGTCATCACAAGAATGACTCAAGTTAAGAACTCCTTCCCTCATACCATAGGGGGCAGATGCTTAGGGTGCATGGTTACTAATAATAGAGTTGTCTCTTCCACTTTGATTTTGGCCCCTGGGATTCCATATTCCTAGGTTGGTCATTAACTTCAACATTTTCTTTCTTTCTTTCTTTTTTTCCAATTTTTAGTTTATTTCCCTCTCAATGGAGTGGTTCTTTAATGGATTAATCCACCGGGATGCTACATATCAAGAGTCCCAACATCTTTGAAAATGATTTTGTGATTACAGTCATTAGTCAGTTTTATAATCCTTTTTTTTTTTTTTTGGAGTGCATATGCATCTCTCTTTTACTATTTGGGTTTTCTGGATTACAAGGGACTCTATAGAGAGACAATCCTTGTGAATAGACAAAGTGTAGGGCTAGTCCAAATTTCAGCTAATAGCCGATTCTAGCAAGCATTCAGTATCATTTGTTAGGTTTAAGAATTTATATATTTTCCTACCTTCTCTTAACACAAGATAAACTGGAACATTAACCATCCTAATATTCATTGAAATTTTTTTTCATAGAAGCATATAAGGTATAGAGGACTTTTAAAAATATATATTTTATTGATTATGATATTACAGTTGTCCCATTCCTCCCCCTTTATTCCCCTCCACCTTGCACACTTTCTCCCACCCACATTCCCCCCCTTTAGTTCATGTCCATGGGTCATAGTTCTTTAGCTTCTACATTCCCCACACTATTCTTGCCCTCCCCCTGTCTATTTTCTACCTACCATCTATGCTACTTATTCTCTGTACCTTTTCCCCCTCTCTCCTCCTCCCACTCCCCTGTTGCTAACCCTCCATGTGATCTCCATTTCTGTGATTCTGTTCCTGTTCTAGTTTGCTTTTGTTTTTATGTGTGTTGTTTTAGGCTTGGTTATTGATAGTTGTGAGTTTGTTTTCATTTTACTGTTCATATTTTTTATCTTCTTTTTCTTAAATAAGTACTTTTAACATTTCACATAATAAGGGCTTGGTTATAATGAACTCCTTTAACTTGACCTTATCTGGAAAGCCCTTTATCTGCCCTTCCATTCTAAATGAAAGCTTTGCTGGATAGAGTAATGTTGGATGTAGGTCCTTGCCTTTCATGACTTGGAATACTTCTTTCCAGCCCCTTCTTGCCTGCAAGATTTCTTTTGAGACATCAGGTGTTAGTCTAGTGGAAACTCCTGTGTAGGTAACTGTCTCCTTTTCTCTTGCTGCTTAGATTCTCTCCTTATCTTTCAACTTGGCTAGTGTAATTATGCTGTGCTTTGGTGTGTGCCTCCTTGGATCCAGCTTCTTCGGGACTCTCTGAGCTTCCTGGAAGTCCATGTCCTTTACTAGATTGGGGAAGTTCTCCTTCATTATTTTTTCAAATAAGTTTTCAATTTCTTGCTCTTCCTCTTCTCCTTCTGGCACCCCTATGATTCAGATGTTGGAACATTAAAAAGATGTCCTGGAGGTTCCTAAACCTCTCATTTTTTTGAATTCTTATTTCTTCATTCTGTTCTGGTTGCATGTTTCTTTCTTTCTTCTGCTCCAATCTGTTGATTTGAGTCCTGGTTTCCTTCCCATCACTGTTGATTCCCTGTACATTTTCTTTATTTTACATAATGCAACCATCTTTGCTGCCTGGGTCTTTTTTATGCTGTTGAAGTACCCAGTGAGTTCCTAGAGCATCCTGATAACCAGTGTTTTGAACTGTGAATCTGATAAGTTGGCT
The DNA here is from genome assembly GCA_004024845.1 of Tonatia bakeri. Taxonomy (NCBI): domain Eukaryota; kingdom Metazoa; phylum Chordata; class Mammalia; order Chiroptera; family Phyllostomidae; genus Tonatia; species Tonatia bakeri. The sequence goes on from PVIA01011293.1 coordinate 21,360, forward strand.
ATCTCTTTGTTGCTTAGTTGTATTTTTTTCTGGAGCTTTGATCTGTTCTTTCATTTGGGCCATTTTTTGTGTCCTTGAGGCTGTTACATAGTAAGGGGTGGAGCTTATGTATTCACCAGGGTGGGGTCACCCATGTGGCTATGTTGTGATGCTGTATGTGGGGGAGGGGTCCCAGTGGGAACAGTGCTGCTTGTTCAGTTCTCCCCCACTTCTCCGGCTACCACAAGCAAATTGGGCCCTTCTGGTGCTGATTCCTGAGTGGTAGGCTTGTGTACATTCTAGGACCCTCTGGGTCTCTCCAACAATCTCTCTTGAGGGGCTGGGAGATTCTCCCACTCCCTCAACCCCCACAGGTGTTTTCAGTCAGAGGTTTTGAGGCTTTATTTCCTTGCTGGGACTGTGGGTTGCGAGATCTGTCTCACTCCCCAGTTGTTTCTTCTGGTTTATCTGCACATGAATGTGGGACTGCCCAGTCCACCGACCACCACTTCATCCAGTGCAGGTCCTCCAGCTGCCACCTTGCCAAGAGTCCTCTCTACCATGGCTGCCTGTCCCCACCCTTCCTACCAGTCTCGGTGAGTATTTCTTCTTTAACTCCTTGGTTGTCGGACTTCCATACAATTTGACTTTATGGCAGTTCTGGTTGTTTTTTGTGCTTAAATTTTTTGTTATCCTTGTATTCATTGTGTGAGGAGGCACAGTGTGTCTACATATGCCTCCATCTTGGCTGGAAGTCTCAGGTATAGAGGACTTTTAAGAGTTGTGTGGGCTTCTATGATAAATAAAGGCATTAATGTATCAATGGGATGTTTATGCAACCTGGCTTTCTGTCCTGGGTGGGAAAGAAGACAGCCAACAATTACTAGTTTAAAAATAATCACATATTTCATAATTAGTCCAATGATTTATTTACTTTAAGGCTGTCAAATATTTTTTGGTTGTTTATGATTTTAAAATTGCCATCATAGACATGACTACACACAGGTGGGTATTATTAATAATTTTTTGCATTGCAAAAATTTTTGTTTTTATTTTCTTTATTAGAACTTGAGTGGGAAGACATAAAAAACTGAGACATGCATGCATAGCTAAATTCTGTCACAGGTTATAATTACTTATTTCATAGAGGGCAAAGATAGCACCCCACTAATTGCTTTGTTCTTCAAAATGATATGTTCTAATGTCAAATCTTTATAAAGGAGCTCAGGAAACAACTCTGAAATATTTCTATTTTTCTTTTATTTTTCCCTCCACTGTCTCAACTAGTCTCCAATTTTTCACTTCCATTTTTTCCTCCCTAATCTCAAAACATGTACTATATAATAATATTTGAAGCTTTGAGATGATAGATTAAAAAAAACATGAAAAAAAATCATGCATTATTAATTAGATCCTTTTAAGGAAGAGAAAATGAACTCAGGGGACACTTACCTAAAGTAGTATTGTATTAAATAAAAGTCAGATGTTCTCTTGCCCTTCTATACATGGTGAATTAGCCCTAGACCACTGATGAATCAAAGCTCCTTTTGATAGCAAGATATTAGCAAAGGCATAAGGGTAAGAGTGCATTTGAACAAACATGTACTTGTCAAAAGTTCATTCTGGAGATTACAACAGACTGACATAAAGTTCTTTGAGATTCTGCTCTGTCTGTCTTTTGTAAGTATAGAGCACTTTTGGTTGTGGCAAATGGCTAGGGCATAGATGAACTGATAGGTGAGGGCAGGATGTTATTGACAGGTGAGGACAGTTATTCTGTAACATAACCTCCCTAGAAGTAACTATTATATTATAGAGCCAATGCTCATAGTGGTCCAGCCACGCTCATTTCAAACTTGATCCACTCATGGTCTAACTATTTCAGCTAACTGAATCATGAAACAAAAGTAATAATACAAATCACTTAAAATTATAATGAAATAAATTATTACGGTTGGGGTCATTTTTTTCTAAAAAATACTGGAATCCTTCTAAAATATGTAGGTGATCACGATACTGGTGAAATTGTATTATAAATAGGGGAATGTTTAAGGTACATTCACCTTGCCCCATTCTCTTATTGGAAATTATCTTTTATTTTTGCTGCCTTCTCCCTTATATTTTTCCCTGTAAAAACTACTAACAAACTATCAAAACCAAATCAAAACCTACCCTTCAGCAATATATTATATGAATACACTTTTTTTTTTGTCTTTGGCTTCCAAAATCCCAGTATAACTCAAGTCTCTAAAATATAATAGCTGCACTCCCAACACGCTTCTGCTTTTTTTTTCTCTCAGCACCATATTTTATTCTTCTGAATTCAGTTGGTTTAACCTACTCAGTACCACACACAGGCATTTTTAAATGTATTAATTTAGAAATCATCCGATAATAGACATTCTCTCCACACAAGAAAATAAACTGGATCTCCTTTATAGCTCACCCTAACACTCATCTTAAGAAGTTCATTTTCTATTCTTCCAAGTGACCATTTGTAGATTCAACGTCAGGCATTGCTTTCTGGTACCCAACTATTTGGAGAAATATTATCCATTCTCCCTGCTGAAGGAGCTGACCAAGTAGTACCTGATTTCTCTGCATTATTTTGTCACCCTGAACCACAGATGATTGGTCCAGGAGTGGGATGTGCCACCAATAAAGACCACACACCAAATACATTATTTCTTCTGTAAATTTGGTTTGAGCATGAAAACTGAGTCCATTAAGTAGCACTGGGTACTTTGATAATAGAAACCTTAGTGAATATGAGTTCATGTTGGTTCATATGCAAAGTAAGGCAATAGCCTTCAATAGATGAGGTGGGAGTAAGGAGAAATGAATGAATCACATGAATCACACGAAAAATGGTGACTGAGACAGGAGCTATAGGGCCATAGTCCAGCCCTTGTGAAATCTAACTCTCCTGCTTGTTTTGTTTGTACGAGCTGATTTTCATACACTTCTATTCCAAGCAGCTCAAAATTTACTGGATAAAATCCTCCTGTAGCTATTCTTACTCACACGTTCTCATCTTCATTTTTCAGCTTCTAAATTTTTTACTACTTAAGTAAATGGCTGATTAAAAATTTCATTTTGTTTGTGCAGTTGTCTCAATTTTGTTGCTTTAAATGCAGTATGTATTTACACCCCTCCTTTAAATGCGTGTTTTGTAAGAACAAGAAATGTACATATTCTTGTTCTCTGTTTACTTTGTAATTTCACCAGTATTGAAGAGTATTCCATATATGCTGATTTCATATATTTATATAATAAGATTAGCAAGAGATGAGTAACAGTGTGCTTTAAAGAACAAAGGAGAAGACTTGTCTTTATAGCTGTCATTTGCACATATATTGTCATATTTTAAGGTTTGCATAAAAGCATTGATTCCAGTTTCATCTGTTGCCTTGCTAAGACAAGAAGGAGGCATTTTTCTTCTCAGCCATATGCCTAAAATGCATTTTAAAAAATGCAACTTCATAGAAAAGAAACCTCCATTTTTCACCTAAATGCATTAGAAAATATATTTAGCCATATGTGAGCATAGTTTGTGGTTAACTATGTATTTTTACTGCAGACGGCAGTATCTGTCCTCATAGGGCATGATTCGGTTTGCAAGAGACATGTGAAATGAGATTACAGAATCCCAAATGTGCAGACAGTACTTAGTGAGAAAGGAGCGGGTAATACTTTTCATGCTTCCCTCTGAGGAGGCACCCCCACAATGGGCCAGGACAAGCATTTAATAGGACAGCACACCAGGTGAGCCATTAGCAGGAATGCTATTTAGCATTCTGAAATCTCATTTTGACTTGACTGTCCTTACAATTTGTTAGGTGAGCTATAATAAAGCCCCCAAATGGCACATGTCACCTTTGACGCATGCTGCTTTTACATAATATAGTGGTAACTTACGACCCTACAGGGTAATAGATGGCTCAACAAGAGAATTCAGATACGCATGAAGCTCTTGAAATGGACTTGTCTGTCCTCCTGTTAGGAAGTGTTGAGTCAGACATTCTTATCTCGAATATTACTAAGGCAGATGTCAAACTGCACAATGTTAAATTAACAGTGTCATATTGACTGAAACTGCATGAGAACCTGAACTGAAACTAATGAATTAGATTTCCAAAAATTGGGGTGGAAGGGTGAAAAAAAATTACCTTTTCTACATACTTTTCTATTTTGATTACGCAAGAGAGAAAGATAAGTGAGAACTAATATTTTATTATTGAAAGAATATCAGACATTCATGTAAATAGCTAAGTATAAACTAGAATTATAGAGGAAGTATATAAATACTGGAAAAATCAATGCTGAGAGCACACAATGATTTGCTATAGTATACAACCTGTAAAAACATATATTTCATTCTTTTTCCTGAAAGTTTTTTAGCATCATCACCATTTTTAAAATATGGCACTTTTTTTTCCGTTTGAAAGGGTAATACATCTTTCAGCCAAAAATTGGATTGAGAAAAAACAACCCTGATAATTATCTGTAAATTAGAAACATAGAGAAAGTCCCCTAAACAAAGATTAACACTTTCTATGGTATTGGGGAAGATACTTTGACTCTGAAAGTATTTAATCTCCAAAAATATCACTAATACTGAATGCTTTGTAAAAACACAAAATTTAGTCTCCGAAAATGCTACTAATACTGGATTTTTGGTAAAAATGCAAATATCTGCACTTCCTTCCCAGAGGTCAGTTTATTTGTTCCTAGTAGGTTCGTGTCAAATCCACTTAACTTTTCTTACTGCTAGATCTTCTATCGCTGTACAGCTGCAGCAGCCCAGGAAGATCCCTCTGCCGGGTCCATGATAAGATTCACCTAGACATTGAGCTGCGTTTGCCAGCAGCAGCCTGAGGCACTGGAGAGTTTCTTGAATCCTTCAGGCATTATTTGCCTGAGGAAGCCACTTTAGGAAGAACATTGCTGCAATACTTTTCTTGTAACAAGTGAACAATGAAAATTGTGATGTTTTAACTGTCAAAGGGAGATTGATTGAGGTGCATTTACTCTCTAGTCTAAGACAAAACAGACTTTATTTCTAGAACTCTTCCAGACACAAATGGAAGAATTGAGATATCTATGCTACAGTCCGATATTAAAGAGGAGAGGTGAAGAGGAGACCAGATTGAAAACAAGGTTGGAAGTATTTGAGGTGTCATACCTGTCAGTGAAGATAGACAAGCCATGTCCCCAGAAAAGTGGACAAAACACAGGGAGCTGAGCCCACCTCACACACAACGGCCGATAAGTGGGTATCGTTTTAAGGTGCAAACTCCATGGTGCTTGTTATGCTGCACTAGCAGGTTAAGGCACTAATGAATCTCAGTCACTGGAAACTTAAGGACCAATCTATTTCCATTACTAGGCAGCCATCAAAAACATCTTTTTTTCTCCCTTTGACCTTTGCAAACAATGACCATGTTAAAATGTCCTTAGGATCTTGGCGGACATCTGAGACCTGGCACTAGAAACAGTAATCCAGAACGAGAACAAATGCCCAGGCTTCGAGGGCTGTGCGTGGAGTGAGGCAGACCTGAGTCCTTTGCTCAGCTCGTCTTGTAGTGCCGGCAAAGCAGTCACTAAATTAGCCAACAGCAATACCTCCCATAGACAGCCACCTACGAACTCCCGGCTGCACTCAATCCAGAGAAGAGTGTCTAATGTCCTAGGAAGGGAGAAGGGAGAGGTGGGGCTGCAGAGAGAGAGACTGGAGCAAAAGGACTTCAACTTTCAGCCACACACAAAAGGGATGCTATCTATAAATAGCAATCCATGTTTTATTTTTCCTTGAATGTAACATAATCCAAGTGAAAAGACTGATAAACTCTCTCTCCATTTCACCAAAAAGGGCAGGGGGTTGCATAAGAAAGCATGTCAATATTTATAGTTCTATTTATCTTTACTACTCTAAATGAATGTGTGTTATATGATCAAGTCTCATAACATTTACTTTGATTTGCAGTTAATTTGTAGAGCCTATATGAACCAAGTGGATATGGGTAATTGTTTCTCTGCCAATATACAATGTAAAATGATAAACCATAAATGGTTAACAGTAACAATAAAGACAACTAGCTTGGCTTCCTCTATTAATCAGACAACAACAGGTAAACCAAAAAGATGTGCCCTTTCCAATTTAGGCATGATGTTCCCCAGACAGTGAGAGTGACTTTGAAGCATAAAAAGTAGTTAACCTTCCTGGCATGATGCTATAAAATGTGTCTCCTTATATCTGTCTGCTTCCAGAATCGTTTGGATCAAAGAAAGGTGCCACTGGTCTGGTTTTCTCTTGCAACTCAGACTTCCTTTCAGGGGAAGTAGCAATGTGTTGCTTATTTTGAATCAATTAATCGTTTTGCCTGTTACCATAGAGTCACGCACTCGGACTCTGAGAAGAGAAACTTGGACAGGTAGTTTCAGAAAAATGTACCTTTTTTTTCACCTTAAAGCAGCTGTAGCCATATCCTTTCACTCATTAGCACTTGTTAGCTTCTCTCCCCATTAAAATGACAGCACCTCAAAAATACTAGAGAATAGATCTTGTAGGATTATTTGTTAAATGTGATACCAATAAGGCTGAGAAGGCGGCAGTGGTTGATTAGATGACCAAGAGCAAAATTAAAATTTAAGCAAACACATTTAAAAGTGACATATAAAATGCAAAAAGGCGTTTTTACTGATGTTTTGGCATTATTTATTGGACTGGATGATGGAATTTCTGCAAGAGACTCTGTCCTCAGTAATAATATGCATTTAAGGAACAGATACTTAATTAACAGTTGGGATGCCAGAGATAAGGGAGAAAAAATAATACTAAAATTATGAAGTAGCTTGAAATGGCCTTAGCTGAGCTCTTCTTGTTAACTGAGGTCTGTTTAACTTGTCCTCCTGATGATTAAAAACAGTGTATTTCTCACAATTTTATGAAAGAAAATCACTATGATGTCCTCAAGAAGGTGTATTGGCTTTAGCTCTAGTTTTATGTAGAGTTTTTAGGATTTTAACTATACTATTACTATTTCAGCAGTTCAGCTATCCATAGATTTGGGCTCTGGTAAGAAATGCACACCTAGATCGTGTACCTGCTGGTAAGATTAAATGTAGATCTTACACAGGGTGTGCAGGAGGGGATAATACATTACATAAACATATATTCCAACACCTCCACACATATTTTATTAATCAAATGGTTGAGATCATACAGAAACAGATTGACTCTAGTAAGACTCTAAAAAACTAAATCTAGTCAACGGGAGACACCGTAGCATCATTTTGTTTCAGGCCTGCGTCTCACTGTCAGACCGGTGATTCCCCCGGACCAGCAGCGTGAGGAAGGCGCTGACGTTCATCTAGGTAAAGTAGGGAAACACCAGAAACAACTCCGGGAGAGGGGGCAGCCCACGTAGCACCAACCGCACCACGTGAATGAAAAATGGATTTATTTAAAACCCTCTCAGTAAATAAAGGACACATGGATAAAGAACTAGGGGCGAGTGGAAATGGGAGGGAGGAGGAGAGGGCTGGGTGGGTGGGCTTTTACTCCCAAGTAAAAGATAGAAAATTGTACTTCAACAACAATTAAACAAAACAAAACAAAACAAAACAAAATAAAATAAAAACCATCTCAGTAACAAGAAGTCTGCCATCAGTAGCAGGAATGCAGAGACTGTGTCATCAGCCCTTGGATGTAATTCTGGTCTTTAAGCCTAAAAATACTTCAGGAGTAAAATTGGTAATACTAAATGTTATGCCACATGGTACAAAAATAAGACTTCAACCTCTAGCAGGAAAATCATCCATAACGCTATTTCATGGCCACTGATCAAAACCAAGCTTCAAAATTTTTATCGTGAACTGGGGGCAACCAGAACTTTTGAGTCAGACTGTGGTTTGAGGAGTCCACTGAACCTTCTCACGGGAGGAGAGAAATATAAAACAGGTGTGACTCTTCTACTGAGAAAACTGTCACTCATCATCATCAGCTTTGTTAGACGTGGGGCAGCACAGCAAATAAGACAATAATGGCACAGATGTCACTTCCTGATAAAGCAGTGAGGCGGACACAGGAAGATGGGCGTGTATATTCTCTATTTTGGGAGGGTATGAGCAGAGTTAAGAGTGGGCCCAGAACACATTCCAGACCAGTTCCACAGTACTCCAACCGGGGAAGGGAACTGATGGAGCAGCCACAAATATCTGAAAGATGGCCCAAGTATAATGGCTTCATAATAAAATTTAAAAAAAATTAAAATAAAATAATTAGAACTGCTAAAAGTGAATATCTGCTATTACAATTACTAAAATTATCAGATCTCACCCAAATTCCTCAGGACACGGGGTAAATTAGCTGAAACAATAAGTTACATAAATAATTATTTCAGCTATAGAGCTATGAGGAACATGTGAAAAGTACCCCAAAGAACAGTAAGGACATAAAAGAACACTATTTCACAGCGTTGGCATAATAAACATACAAGAAGCATTTCTCAAGCATCAGTAAATAGTATAAAAAAATACCAGGAACAACAACAAAAAACAGGACCTTTGGAAAATTTCTGCACCTCCACTAAGGAGAAAAACACTGACTTTATTAAATCATGAGCATCATCTAAAATAGATATTAGCTATATAAACCGTGAACAGTATTACTGTTAATATAATGGTTTTTAAATTACTGAAAGCAAAGGCTTTATAAAATGAAAAAGTGAAAGATGAAATAAGTTGACTAGCAGGTAACTTTGATGTACAACACTGATATAAATTAAATGTATAATATTAATCATGTTATCCACTTTTCTGCTTTACTTTAATAATGTTTTCCCTAATTGATCTGTTAGGGAACGAGGGAAGCAGATTATGTCAATACTAATATATACTATCAAATTTCCTTTGTGTGCGCAAACATGCAACATCACCGACTTAACAAAAGCGGATGATTACAAAGATGATATCTTTGAATTAGATGCTGAAAATATGTGTTAGCCTTATCTGTTTATGTTTCCCTGAATTTTCCATGTGTTTATGAATTTAGTAATTTAAAAAACATGTAAACACATAGGGGTTTTTAAAAAATGAACAAATTTGATTTGGACCACTGGAGGGAAAGATCCATTAAGGCAAAACCCAATAATTCATTAATAGCAAGTGTGACGAATACATTATGTAACACTAAATAAATTCCCATACACGTGAGGCAAGGATATTATTAGAACAGATAGAGTGGAGGGCGATGGGGTAATAGGAGACCCAGTAAATAGAATTTCCACGAAGTGAAAATGGAGTCAGAGGAGCGAAGAAATGAGGACGACGCATGTGAAAGTGCTCAGATAAAAAACAGGAGACGGGGGGGGGGGGGGGGGGGGGGGGAGGTGTGAATGCTGGAAATAAACGGGTGTATTGCAGAGAAGTGTAAATCTTTAGGAGATATTAGCAGTCAATTTCACTTAAAATATTAAGTGGAAAAATCTGCCCAAAGTTGTCAGTGGCAGAAATGTCATTTTATTTGAGAATAGTAGAGATAATTATTATATCCTTGTATTAACTATTCCCATCTATGTGCACGAGAGAGGGATGTAAATTGAAACATTGAAATGAAGCTCTTTTAAGTGTCTTCTTCAACTGATGGTTGCACTATAATGTTAAAATGTGTTTACTGGAGATTAATAGCAATTTTGGTTTTACATTATTTATTATATCAATTTTCATCTCCTTTCATATGCACATGTTCAAATTTAGTTAATATGCATAATGAGAAAAATCACATTTTCTTTTATTTTATTCTGCATATGCTGATCATTTAAAAAACAATTTCAAGGTATCCAATAAGAACTAGTTAAGTACTATGCTTATTTTTTTCTAGAAAAGAGATATTGGTGATTTTCTAACTTCTGTTATCTGGTTTTCTGGATATGTATCTACTTGTTATGAGTCAACTGTTTGATGTAATCGTCCATGAATTATTTTACATGTGTATAAATACAATTCAATGAAAAATTGAATGGTACAAACTTTATTACTATTACAGTAATGAAAAATCATTAGTAGTTACCATGCCAGGCAGTGTTCTTGTTGTTTTACATGGGATAGCTCACTTAATCTTTCTCAGCAACCCTAACATGTTGGCATTATAATATCCACATTTGCAGAAGCCCAGTCTTGTGTGGGTGATGCACATTTCCAAGAATACATCCAGCCAGCCAGTGCTGGGCAGGACTGAAATTCTAATCTGGGACTTGGACTTCAGAACTGGTGCTTTTAGCCATCACGTTTTATTACTTGTGAACTGGTGAAAAGTGTTGCATCGACATTAATATATGAAATCCATTTTTATGTCCCCAGTGAGTTCAAGCAGGTTTAATACAAATATGAATTGTATCTGTTTTAGTAGACACCAGCTAAAAAGCACTTTCTTATAGTGTTATTACCTTTTTCCAATAAAGAACACTTTTATTTAAATAAGTTCAAAATATATTTCTTCAGTTGAATTATCAGAAAGTTCCTTGGATCACGGTTTTGTGTAACAATGAACAAAATCATCTCATCTCCATTTTCTGAGCGGCTAATTGCATGCAGCACATTAAATCAAGTCCACTTGGGGAAAGACTACTTAATTAATTAATTTAATTAGCAGTAAGACAGAAGAGAGGATATGGCTATCATATGATGATCACTCCTTTGGGATTTTTTCTGGCACAGTGTGTTACATATTTGAGTGGTTAAAGAATAGCTGGTCTTTATTAGTTTTATTAAGTTGCACCTAGATGAGCTCCTAAATGGAAAACATGGGATAATGCTTTCGTACTTCGAATGCAGACAAGGGGATTTTTAGGAGCTTCAGAATATTTAAGAGCCTTTGGATTTTCATGCAATGATTTTTTTTTTTGTATTTGTAACTAAGGATTAATGAGAAATAAAGTTTCTTTTATGGCTTATATATTTGCTTTCAGGAAACCTTTACTCAAGGTGAATTCTACATCTTCTACTATTCAAGTTCCAATTTAGAGTTAATATCACCTGGAAAGAATGTTAGAATCTAGAACAAAATATTTTGGTTTTATTTTCATCAGTTTGCTACAAATTAAACTAAAAAAGAACTTATTTCTTAGAAAATGTACACTATATGTGTGACCTTTTAAAACCGAATGTAGCCATGGAGATTGGCTGGTAAATTAGAGGCATGTATCTATTTGAACATATAAAGAAATCTTCCAATTAATCCTTCAAAACAGAGTTCAAATGTTACATTTTCTACATTGCATTAATACATTTTATATCGAGGCATCATCAAACATTACTTTTTAATGTAGTTTTCTTTCTTTTCCTATTTCATAATAAACTGGCAATTTAAAGATAAGTTTAGCTCCTAAATAAAGTGTCTGGCATGAAATAAGCTTTCATACCTATTTGTTGAAATAAGTAAGTAAATAGCATTATTAACCAGAATTATTTTTCCCAAATCTTCGTGTTTCCATTTTTTTATTTAAATTTCTATTTGAACATTCTTAGTGTGTGTTATGTATTTAAGCCCATGTTACTGTCTTGGTATAATTAAAGCACCTTATGGGGGTGAGCAGTATCTTCACTTTTTACATCTATAACATCTTACACATATATTAATTGACTATTGTAGAAAACGATACCTTTTCAGCTTATTATTTAATCATGAAACATGCTTCTAACAATAAGCAAATGAGAAACTTACACATTTTCTCTAACTTTTATAAAAGTTTAAATATAATTTCTTCTTAAAAATATTATTTATACCTTTCAAAGTAATAGCAGGTATGTAGGACCTGTCTTTTTTTGACATACTGGATGAAAGCAGGCGAAGGGATTAAGCAACATGTACTCAGACAACAGTGTGGTGATAGCCAGAGAGAAAGAAGGGTGGGGTGGAGGTGGAGGCCGGCAAAGCAGGGAATGGGGACTGGAAGAGACTTTGCTTGGGGTCATGGGTGCATGATGCAGCGTGCAGATGATGTTTCATTGAGCTGCACCCTTGAAATCATACCACCAAAAATTCGATAAAAAAGGAAACATTTAAATCTGTTGATAACTTTTATTAGTTGATTTAAGCAAAACTGATGACAATTGCCCGGGAGCAAACTCTCAGCAGAGAAAATGCTCTGCAGAATGGCAGTTTCACGGTTTATTTTGTACCTTAAAATTTCAGGAGGAGACTTACAAGGAGTTACATGAAGTCCATGGGTGGTAGATTAGAACGGCAGGAAAAAGCAAAGCAAGGAAATTTCTGAGGTTAGATACAAACATAAAATGAAAAGACTAATGCTTTTTTGTCTCTGCGGGCACAGGATCATTAACAATGAACATTCACAGCACATTCCAGTGGCATTCTGGGAAGAGGTTATACCAGTGTGGAGTTCTGGGGTTCCCGCTCTGGTGGGAGTTTGTGCCTGAGGGGTCTAGGGAAAAGGAGATTACTCCGACATTCCAAAAGCATGTAGATGCAAAAAAGACAATAGATGGGCTTGGTCGGGTAAGGACGGACTGTGTCCAGGAAGTTATGGGCCTAGGACATGACTACCTGCCAGGACTCACTTTCAGTTAAGAGCATTTATGTTCAGACCATCCTAGGGGTTACTTTCGGTCTCCGAGTTTCTGCGGCTACCTTACAGGCCGCCGCCCCCGAGTGTGTCAGGTTTAGTATGTGGCCCCTTATTCCTCCATACTTTTTAGTCAAAAGTGACTTTATACAATTTTAGTAACAAAATACAATAGGAATAGGGAAGAACATATGATATAGCTGAAGCTATGTATAAAAACTCAGGTAACTAACTGCTGAGTTTTATATGATCTGAAAAATACCATTAGAACACTGAATTGAGGGTCAATGGGTTTCATTTTTAGTGTAATTGAAATCTTCACAATATGCATTTATACATAATAATGGATTTTTCAAACCCCACATAGTTCTTACTGTGAAAGTCTTTCATATGTGCAGTCTAATATAATTCAGCAGTTTAATCAAATGAATAAATAATTGATAAATTAACATGTTCAGCATTTATGATTATAGCGAAATGTCTGTAACTCAGTATTTAAACTGCCTGATTCTTTTTCCCAATAATTCCAATTTATTCTGTTGGTGTTCTGTATTTTTGAATATCTCTTTGACCAATAGTGTAATTTCAGTTTAAGCATATGCCTCATTATGTACTTAAATGTATAATCCACAAACCAAATGTAATCTCTTATAAGGATTGTTGAAATGTGTTTATAGCTTGTGCTATGACCATAGTAGAAAGTCTGTCAAAATCTCTTAATGTAAAGGAATAAATGAAGAAAGGATGAATAAATCTGAAATAGAATATTTTTTAGGATGAAGAGTTATATTAAATTGCTAATTAAAAATATAGAATATGTAGATAGATCTGAGACATTATAAATTAATCTTATCTATTTCTTTTCTTCTTCCACACCAGCGGTTGGAGCCCAGAGAAATGAACATGAGTATCCAGATCACAGCCAGACCAGGGCTTTCAGTTACTGAAATTTAAATCCAGTGTTATTTGATGCATGCGCATGTGTGAACTTAAAAAAAATTAAACACTTTCTTTGTCCATACATCAAGTAAAATTCATTAGCTTTTATTGAAAGTAAATATCTATTTGTACCTACTGAGTTGAATGAAGACAATAAAATGATTATTATTTTAGACACCAACCCTGCCCCTTAAATCTTGGCCTAGAAGTATGAATTGAAGGCTGACATTTTTCTGCAAAATTGGTTAAATTCAAAATTCAAGTATAAGGCTTAATTTATTATATTGTTGACAATTAGAGAGGCTAAAATTTGAATGGTGCTTGCTGAAATAAAAGAAAGTGAAGGCTTAACATATATATATTCATATATATGACATATATTCATATTTTATGACATAATCAGGAACATACACCAATTTTTACCAATTGCTCTGTAAGTTATTATATTTTATTTTTTGCTCTTGATTATTTAAGCAGCTAAACAAATGCAAGGCTGTATTTTTTTTAAAAATCAAACATTAGGAATTCATTTAAGTGGCTTTGATACAATTTTACTTTAATAATATGTCATATTAAAATATGAACTCATTCTGTAAAATTAACACATTAAGAGTCTACATCAATCATACTGAAAAGTTAGTGAAAATGAAATATAACACTAATTTCACATCAGTTCCTAAAGTACAGTATGCTCTTAGAATCAAAAACTTTTGGATTTATATAAATAAATTCTGAATCCAGTTAGGTCATTGTAACAAACTAGTATGCATTGGAAATTTCCAAAAATTGTGCCTTTTTCACATTTCACGGGAGTGTTTCTAAAGGGAGACTACAGTAAGATAAAGTAACAGAATACTGTCAATCACTGTCTGCCATTGTTCTTCAGACTCTTTTGTTTTATTTTGTTTTGTTTACTCAGAACATAGCAGAGCACATTGGTGTGCAGGAAATGTGTGCTGGATCTCCAGTGGAAAAAAGCACCCATTTGTAGAAAGTGCATTTTTACCAATGTAATTTCTCCCACAGCGGTGTGATTTCTTCTACCAACACAACACCATTGAATGCGGAGCTGAGAAAAATAGGCAGTGCCCCTGTGAGTAGTGGGCAGGCGCCAGATCCGGCAAACCACTGGAATACTTGTCACTACTGGTCTTCACAGTGGTTTTCAGACGGATACCCTTCTGGAAAAGTGTCAGAATGCAGGCTGAGAGTAGCGAGGCCATTGCTTAGCTGATCCTATCCCGCATTGTACACAAAATGTGTTTAGCTTCATACATGTCGTCATTGTTTATTATCAGATCCGCATTCATCTTAACGTATTTGTAATGTTTTAATTTATGGTCTCATAACAATTTCCAGTTTATAAGGGAGTGCTTTTGGCTGGTGATGTTTATGAAGCTGAGCCCTTATGAGATGGGAAGAAGAACTTAGTGTTTTAGCTAGCCTTCGCTGGACCAGGGTTTCTACTGAGGTCCTTCAAAATGTCATTTTTTCTTGATTTTTTCTAAGCCTTTGTTCAGACAAAATCATCATCATCATCATCATCTATTGTTTAAAAGGTGAAGGCAGCCAGCATGATAGGGTACAGAATTTGAAATCAAATGGGTAAAATTTCAAGTCCCCGCTGTAAATTCCAATGGCGGCAATTTGCCCTCTTCGGTTAGAAGCTGTGAAGATTATAGTAATGGTTAGCAAAACACCCACCATTTGTTCAGCAGATTGAGTAGCATACCATATTTTGCTGCTTATAATGCACATCTATGTTTTTTATGCGTTATATATGGGATTATTTTACCCATTATGATTCCCATGGTATGTAATCATTATACACATGTATAATGTGCATTCTTATTTTTCCCTCGGAAATTTGGGCAAAAAGAGTTGTGCATTATACACAGTAAAATATGGGTCCTTTTACTGGGTGGGATAACTTTTAAGTGGTTACTAAACCATTCAGGAGTTTCACTGTCATGATAAGGTATGAAAACTGATAAATAGCTCACATTTGAATTTTTTAAACTCCAGAGCAATAATTAAAAGTTTCTGTAAATGCATTTAGTTGTCTGGAACAACTGTATTAAACTTCTAGTCCTCTTCTTCAGTGGGAAACTGCTTTTCCTTAGCCAATTCTACAGCCCCATACAAACTAAAACAAAATAAACACTTTTTTTATCTTCTCACCCATTGTTTACTTTAAGTTTCCTGTTTTAACAATGAGTTTCAAAGATGTTTTTGCTCTCTGGTCTCCTCTGCTCATCTTCTTTAACCTCAAAATTTCCATTGCCTTTTGCCAAATAATTATGTTCTCAACCTATTTCATAAATTGGAAAGTGTGTGAAATCCTTCATCTATCTTTCTTTCTTTTCATTAATTTAGCAACAAACTCATAGGGTTTTATGAATGTGGAATAAATTCATATATGTAAAACAGACCAGTGTCTGACCTATAGAAAAGACTTAGATGTTAGCTATTACTAATACATGCTTGTTGAATTTCTATGTTCTGTGCTTTGAGAAAAGTGCTAGGAAAAAAGCAGCTAACAAACTTATGCATATTGCTAAAAAAAAACACTGGCATTTTAATGTAAGATAAAGAGAAGTAAATAGGAAATTGCTTAGAGGATACTGTCACAGAAACCAAACTTTGAAGGCTAAGAAACTTTCCTGGGAAGAAGGGAACTCTTGAGCTGATGTTGATGAATATCAAGACTTTCAACTATATTACTCATAAAAACATGTCCTACAAGGAAATGTGCCAGATTTTTAAAGTATTATATTGTTTAGTTCTATGTAAGATGAATATAAATTGAAAGAACAACTAGTTATAAATTTTATTATACCAGGAGGAAAAATCAGACTCAAAGAGGCTAGATAATATGTTTGTGGTTTTGGCTAACATCTAAGAGTTTATTGTTGAAATGCAAGTAACACTTCAAACATTGAAAATCAGAGGATGTCCATGGAAAACATTTTTTGTCCAGTATAACTTAGTAGTCATACATAGTCCTACCATTCTGAGTAAAAAGCCACTAATTAGCATAATGGAAATCTCAGTCCATTTGAGGCAGGTTGTAAAACAGGACAAGTGGAACAGGGAAACCGAGGAGAGGCACATTGGTAAAGGCCAAGCCGTTTACAGCCATCTTGTAAATTGTAAACTCCTATCTTCCCTGACCAAAGACACTTAAAATAAGTGGTTTATACTTCTCCTCCCCAACAGGAGAGTAAACAGCTTAAATAACCCTACTTGGGGAGGAAAATAACCTAAGTCCAATCAGTGCTTTTTGTGCCAACCACATTCCAGGACAGATGAAGTCAGGGGAATAAATCTCATTCTGATGCATCAAGGTGAAACTTATGAATATTCTGTTGAACCCCTCCCCTAGAATGCCACCTTTGAAGAACATATAAAAACCTTAAGACAAAGGACCCAGAATGCTTCCCCCTCTGGATCATACCCACACCTTTCGCTCCCCCCTTGATTTTCCACCAGGAACATCACCTGTGTCTTTTACTCTCCTAACTCCAAGGGCCCTAATTTTTCCTCCGTAACTTACTTCCTTCACTCACACAGCCCAGCTGGCTCACTCTTCTACCTCTGTGACTTTTTATATAAAATTTATCTTATAATTTGGGGCTTTGTTGCAGTAAGTGGGGTACCACTGCCCGCTGCCACCTGCTAGGCAAAATTCCAGAGATAAAGGTTGGGTGACACAGAAGAGGAGTCTTCATTCAAAACTACACAATTTTGGAATATCAGCTTTCCCTGAGCATCTGTCATGTAAACCTATTAATTAAAGCTAAACTCTTTAACTCTTTAGTTGTGAGTTTAATTCCTTAAACCTATCGATTAAGGCTATAATCTTTAACTCCTGAGTTCCCCTATCACTCCCCCTGTTAGTTTTAATTATCTTATTTCTGTAGGATTAGTTTACAAACTAAAACAACATAAGATACAAAAGCTATGTGGTTTTGGAAGAATGGCAGCCTTCTGCTGCAGAGCCTGTTCCTTCTAGAACACCCGAAGAGGAATGATTCTGCCACCCTCTGCCAGGCAAGCCTGATCCTAGGCCACGCCCAGGGTTCCACCTACCATTCAAAATACTATCCTTTGGGAAACACAGGCAGATCACAGCACACTCATCCAGACATTCCCAAGGAAAAGAGCCAGAGAACCAGTCTCTACCCTCCTTTTCTTTTAAATCTCCTGGCCCATAATTCCATGCCTTGGGGAGGCATTCAGCTTCTCAGCCCATCTCTTCCTGCACCATTTACTATTACCTCAGTCAAACTCCTCCCAGCCCCTTCCCTTCTCCTCCACCAGGGTCTGGTCAGATCTCTCTGTATCGGCTTGGCTCAGAATTATTTTCCAGGCAAATGCAAAAGCTGAGGTTGCTGAACCAAGGTCTAACCTCTGGTATCGTTTTGCAATTAATACATTCAACACATATTTTTTACGGGCAAATGTTGTGTTACAGTTCAAGTAGAAAAAAAAAGTATAATCTGCTTTGCTTCTGGCCAGTTCCATTCACATAAAAGAGGACAAATAATAAGCATAAAATATGAAGAATAAATTGTAAGCCAGATAGTGGTAAAGGCTCTGGAGAAAAAGGTAAAAGAGGACACAGGGAATGCGTGAGTTTGTTTAAACTAGTGTCGCCATGTCGACCTCACTTTTAAAGGTGGCATGATCAGAGATCTGAGCAGGATGAGAGAACAACTCAAGGAAAGGTTTATAGGAAGAAGGAAGATCAAGGGTCTGCATACGTTTTGTAAACGTTTCTGGCTTATTTGAATTACAATCAGATCGTATTTCTGTTGTGAAGGGAAAAAACAGAAGACAGGACAGGGGAAAAAGGCAAAGAGCAGAAAGCCTGGTGGAGCCTTAGGTGAAAGTATAGAGTTTAGCAGTGTGTGTTGGGAATTAGTATTTCTGATGGACCCTAAAATGTAAACTTAAAAGAAGCTAAGAACATGTTAGATAATGAAACAGGCTAATTATATATCAGAACATGACATTTCAATATGAGGTACAATGATCTATAAGAGTACATATGATGAGTCACAATCCATGAAGCAACTATATTATGAGACTCCAAAAGAAAAAAGTATCAAGACTTCTACTAAATAAACAGCACATTAAATATATGATCATTATCATGAATGTTTTCTAACAGATGTGCCCATACCAGTTGGGGTATATAAAATTAAAATAAAGCCCCGCTGTATCAACATTATCCCATCTTAAGAGAAACACCCATGTAATAGATTATTTAAAAACACTTGGATGGCTGAAATTCAGATTACAACCTTCAATTGTGATTGAATAAACATAAAGGGTAAGAAAAACATTAATCAAAGGACAATGCAAATAAACAGGGAATTATACTGAGTTAATATGTGAATTAATTAGACCAAAAATATTTTCTAACCTAGAAGATTAATTTTCATGCAGATTCTTAGAGTAAATTTAGTGTTGGTATTATCTGTTGCTGATGAATTATGCTAAAATATTTCGGTCTTAATGTTGTGGAATAACAAAAAACAACTTTTCAGGAGCTTTAAAAGGTTTTATTTTAATTCTGTTTGTATAGGTAAGTCTGATATATAAATGCTAGATGGTGAACTTTGAGTTACTAAATATCTTGAAGGAAATTAAAACAAACTATTTCACTCCCTGTATATTTGATTCTATGTAAATTTCCTTCAAGGATTGAATAAATCGAGTTTTAAAAAATTATAAGAAAATTTCATTTCTCCTATATGTAGTATGATTTTGTTTATTCTAATAAAAGAAACTGTCATTAATTAACATTTTAATCACTGTAGGTATTTCTGGTAATTGCATGTTTTCAATGCTGTCATATTCTCTTCTAAAAAGATTCCAATTCATAAATATTCAATCACTTGGGTTCATTTTCATCATAAAAGCATCAATCCCTATGTTATTTATAGGAAAAGTAATATAATTACAGCTATTGCTTCAAAACCTAAATGCCTCATTTGCTATTATTAGTGCATGGAAGTATGACTAGATAGTTAATATAGGGGAAAAAAAAGACAAAGAGAGCAAAGTATCAAAATGAAGGATAGATCGTTCTATCAAGCTCAAAGGAAATTGCCATTTACATTTTTTACTCATCCAGAAATGTAAAATAAAAAGCTCAATAATTGGTGTATGAATTTAATCAATATAGTCCACCAAACATGCTATTTTTTTTTTTTACAAAATATTCGTATCTCAAGGTTACCTCTGTGTTCAATTAATGTGGAATTAGTGGCATTATTTTTTCAGGTTACAATTTCAGTGGCTTTTAAAAGGTGGTTATTAACCCAGCTGCACAGGAAATTCCCTTGGCCCTTCTGAGTCAGTTGACTCCTGTGAAGTCCAGAAATTCTTTTCAGTGACTATTCTAGGTGACTGAAATTCAAATGTCAATGACTCTTCTTTGAAAACACTATTTTAGAAGAATTACCTGTGTCACATTTTTGGCCCCAATGACTTCTTACAAGGTATGCCTTCAAGTTTGGTGTAAAATTGCTTTTAATACCTAGATTTTATTTTCAAGGCCTTCATATTTTGCTTCAGCAAGGCAAGTTCCGCTGTCTGGGTCTATATTTTACATACTTAACAACAGCCAAGAAGGTAAAAACTTGGGGCTTGCTTGCTTTCTCAGATTGTGCTTTGGGTTAGCTCTTCTGATGAAACTGGAGCTTTTGCATATTTTTACACAAATTTTATATCAATTTTCTTTTTATTGCAATATTGGAGGAAAACTGTATCTCGACAGTAATTAAAGTAGTAAAATGGACTCTTTATCCAGGACTATTGCTATAGGGAAAGAGACATCAGGATAGAACAGCAGTTAATTTCACACCCAGTCTGAGAATGTGGGCTATTATGGCCAAGGAGAGGGTAGGTGAAGGTGAGGGGGGGTTCAGGCTACAGAGAGCAGACAGGCTTTATTCCTAAGGCAGGTCAGACTGATCAGCTACCCAAGGTAGAGAATGAATAATTTGATCAGATATCAAAAGTGAGAATTCTTGGTGTGCAGACAGTAGTATTTTTGTTAAAATTGAGCTATGCAAAGATGAATGCAGAGTTCAAAGGCAGAGGCCTTGCTGAGGAAGCTCAAAGGCGTTTTGTCAGCAACATATGGTTTCCAGTCAGCATTTTAATAAAAACTTGGAAATTTTATTTCATATACCAAAAATCTGATTCTGGCAGGACTTTGTTCCATTTCTCAATTCTTCTTCCAAGTCATCAATTTCTTTTTTATGATTGTGCAGTTTTATGTAGTTCAAATAATTTCAGTTGTCCTGCATATTCTAAGACAACAAATACATTACATCATCTTTTTATGATTTACTTCAAATAACTACTGTTTGATTTTTTAACACAAACTTATTTAACTCAATTAAATAAATACTATGCCAGGCACTGTGTATAAAACAAAAACTATCAAAAAGACTAAGACCTTATGCCACTGAAGTTTTCAAATTCATGATTGCACATTCTGTTCCTTATCTTCAGTAAAAGACTAAATGTCCTGCTTTGTATTTTGTCTTCTCTGTCTTTCTTGTTCAGAGTGGCTAGAGCTTCTATGAATTTTACTCTTTTGATTCAAGGAACCAACTTTGTGCTTCAGCAATTATCAACACTGTTTTCCTTTTTCAATGTCATTGTTTTATATTCTAATTTTTCTTCTGCAGTTTAGACACACATTACTTTTCTTCCTCTAGTTTTCTAGGTAGATATTTAATATTTTAAAATGTCATAACAAAACTATTTTTTCAAATTATGTAAATCTCTTGAAACAATCTTTCAAAATTTATACCATATTTTCTCTTTAATATCAAGGGGAAGTTTCCTATTGAAGCAGCCATTATGAGTGTTCATAATAAAATTTTTAGCTCAAAAATATGTTTATTTATGGTTTGATATGTCAAAAACTTCTCTCAGTTGTTCAATGGATTTTGGAAGAAGAAAATGCCAAAATCCATATTATTAAATTATGAACAGCACAACCAAGCAATTATCATCTTAAGTGGACAGACACTACTGAAGATACATATCATAGAATTTTTCATAAATCCTCACATGTTGAATTTCAGTTAAAGGCATAAATGATCATATGCTTATGCAATGATATTTAAGAGAGCATTATGTTCAATTCACTCCAACTTTTGGATCTGAAGTAGAATAATTATTATCAAATGAGTCCTAAGACATAAATAATTAATATTATATTCATCATATTACTGAAGTAGTATATTTTATTTTTAAAGACTTTATTTATTTATTTTTAGAGAGGGAAAGGGAGGAGAAAGAAAGGGAGAGAAACATCAATGTGTGGTTGCCTCTCAAGCGCCCCATACTAGGGACCTGGCCCACAACCCAGGCATGTGCCCTGACTGGGAATCAAACCAGCAATCCTTTGGTTTGCAGCTGGGCCCTAAATCCACTGGGCTACACCAGCCAGAGCTGAAGTAGTATATTTTAAACACAAATTTTATTCCATTAATGACATCATTGAATTTTATTGTTTGCTAGGTTATCTTAACTAATCATACCACAAAGCTGTGTTGAAGATTTGTATTTTTTTTTGACAACAGAAACTAATGTGACCATAATATCAAAAGCTTTCTTTTAACACTTTAATGTAGTTCTTCTATATTACAAATCTTATCTATGGTTTATAATTCAAGTAGTATCTCAAATATTTCATATTTAAAATGATACTTCAATGATTGATTTAAACATACAAATATTCAACAAAATAATTATTGGAATATCCAAAAATATGTTTCAGAACCTCACTTTTCTTTTCTTATGAGATATTTATCATAGATATTTGAATGATTGCAAAATATTTTAGCTATTGTTACTAATTTGAGTCTCAATCCTGCAATCCATATGCCAGACTACTTAATTAAAAATCTTATATATATGTATTTATATAGATAATTTAAAAACACCTATATTTTCCAATGTAATAAATAGAAGAACAGACTCACTTTCCCAAATGGAAAACTCAGTCACATAGAAATATTCATTCTCCCCAAATTAGTCTATACACTTAAGGCAATTTTTATCAAAAGATCATACTATTTTGTAACTTAATACTTTTTAAACATTTTGTTTACCAAAGAGAATGGAACACTGAGGGGCTTCTTAATGCAGAATATAATATGAACCAACTTCCTTTGAGAAAAACTGTTAAGTTGTATGGGGAAGGTGGATCAACTTCTGCTATTTCTGTTTTATGCTGCTAGAGAGCAAAAGTATGTAAGATAAAGGAAATTCATGAAGGTAGGCCTGAAAATGGGGCTTTTTCTTTTCTCTCTCTTTTTTTTTTAGTGTTGTCAGATGAGATGAATCTTTGGTAAGATTGCACATTTTGAGTTTACCATCCAGCAATAGGGTGGAACAGAAAATAGTTCAATTCAAATAGGGATGGAACCCATTTCAAATGACTTCATTCCAAGAAAACTCTATTGGGTTGACCTGTGGTTGCCCATGCCCATGTCCACCTATCTATCACCAATCTAAGGCTCCTGAAGAGAGATAACATCATCTTTTTTCCCTACTGTTACTATATATTTTTTCACTTTCAATGCAAGCTGATAATTTTTAAAAATACAATAAAAAAACCCAAAGCATGTAATTATTGGTAATATAAATAAGGTAAAAATTACTAAAAAGCAAAAGAATCATTGGGTAACAGAAAGAGATCCAAACACTCTTCCATTAATGAAGTTTTCAGACACAGACATTAAAATAATGTCCTTGAAAAGGTTCAGGGAAATGTAAACAAATATTAAGAAAATATGGCCAATACCTGGAAACCACAATGTATATTAATAAATAGTTAATAAATGTTTAAAACCAGAGTACTTGCCCTGGCTGGTGTAGCTCAGTGGATTGAGTGTGGGCTGCGAATCAAAGCATCGCAAGTTCGACTCCCAGTCAGGGCACATGCCTGGGTTGCAGGCCATGGCCCCCAGCAACCACACATTGATGTTTCTCTCTCTCTCTTTCTCCCTCCCTTCCCTCCCTAAAAATAAATAAATAAAATCTTAAAAAAAAAACAGTATTTGTAATCAAGTGAAATATGTTGCTACTTCAAATGCATGTAAATGTTGAAGATATTTAAAATGAACATTAATGAACTCATTTAATATAGTGAACTATCTAATGCGATGCCCCTAATATTAAAACAATCTAAGCAAATTTTGTATTGTGTTGTCTGATATCCAATGTGAAATGAGAAGCATTATAATTTTTTCATTAAATGCATGTATTAGGGATCTACTCTGTGGTTGGAATTCAGCCAAGTACTAAGCAATTGGTTCTTTCTTACTCTCAGTAATGTAAGTAAATGACCTTTGAAACTTCAGATCACTTTTAACATGATGCAACGTTAGAAAGTTAATTTCCTTCTAGGAGTTCATGTGGATTTTCAAACTTGAGTGGAAGGAAGAGGTCTAGACAGGGTGAGAAGTTGGTTTCCTTATTATAATTTTTAATTTCCTAATGTCATCCACAATTTAGCTTTTCAGGCACCTATTTAATCCCTTCAGAACTTTTTTCTGATTATCTAGGTGCCCCCAAATTTGGCCTGGAAACTTTTGTTTGAATCATTATGTAAATTGCCTTATGAAAGAATATAATCTTACACCCTA
>PVIA01011294.1:0-45436 GCA_004024845.1 Tonatia bakeri
CCCACCCATCGTGTCACATGTTAGCTGTTCCCCATGGCCGTCCTAGACACAGGACATGGCAGAAAAGACACCCGGGCTGTGGTACACAGAGGCCTCAGAAAGCCCCAGGGGAGCCTGTGTATCATCGTGGGGGTCGGGGGCAGGCAACATGGAAGGCTCCAAGGTAATGATGGGGGGTTTGGAATGGTTCATTCTTTCTGGAAAGCACTTTGGAAATGCAAATGGGTAAAAGGCTTGTACCCTTTGACCCAGAAATTATGCTCCCAGGAATCTAAGCCAAAGAAGCGGAGATGCTCACAATGGCTGATGGGTCGATTGGTATTTCTGTCCTGTCTTGATGCAGAGGGGATGGACAGCCGCCTGCAGAGACAGGCAGGTGCTTAAAGGCAAGACGCCCCCGAAGCCAAGGCCTCCATGCCGTGGAGGGCAGTCTCACAGTAGAGGGTGTCTTCTGGTGTGGATGAAATGCTTAGGTTTGGGGCACCCCGTTTTTTGAGCTCAGTTGTGTAATTGGGGGAGAAACACAGAATGATGTTCACTGTGGGTCTCACTAAATGAAGGCGGACTTGCCCTTGTTTTAATGCAGGCCTGGGCTGGGCAGGAGTTGCTGACTGGCTTTCCTGACACTGCGGGAAGGGCTCTGAGGTGAGTTTTCTGATGTTCGTGCTGGGGGCATGTCCCTCAGGCACAGCCCACCTGGCCCCCGTGGAAAGACCCTGCCTCCGGGTTTATCAGGGACGTCACCCCGCCATCTGGTCACCCTCCAGCCTCCCTGTCCATCACAGGCTGAGCCGCTGCCCTCCTGACTCCCCTCCCCTAGGCTCCTGTGTCTCTGAGACCTGCTCCCTGCCCCCCACTCTCCTGGTTGGTTCCTTCAACCTCCAGGGGCTGTCCTAAGCAAGTTACCTGGTCACGTGTCTGTGGGGTAACAAGGTGGCTTACACGTTGAGAGAAGAGCGCCCTACTGGGGGCTGGGGGCGGGTCTGCGCTGGAATGCACTCAGCACACCCCTGCACCCTCAGGAGAGAGGGCTCAAGGCGGGGACAGACCCAAGTAGAAATGGTATCAATGTCCATTAGGCAGTGATCAGTGGGTGTTGGAAGTGGTGAGCGCCTCGCAGAGAAGGGCTGTACTGGCAGCCGAACTGCCTGGTCAGACGTGTACGGGCTGGCTGGCCGAGCCCCCTGCCCCTCCAGGCCCGATCACTCCTCAGGGAGGGGGGGAGACCCAGGTGCCCTGCGGGCTGCCCTTGGCCGCTGCATGAGGAAGAGGGCGTAGGGTCCTGGCCTCTGCTCCCCAGTGGGTTCCCACTTTGTTGTTGGATGGACTCAGTAGTAGGGGAGCTCTCTAAGCTGGCTTTGAAGGCGGCCGGCCTGAGCAGACCCCGGAGACAGAGGTCAAGGTGGAATTTAAAAGTCATTTCCATTTTGCTCTGAGCACACACAGAGCTGTTGAAGAGCTGGCCAGAACCCCAGTTTGAAAGTTAAACATGACCTTTTTATTTAAAGCGACACAGTACATCTCTAGATGGTGCCAGAGGAGGCGTCATCTCTCGGTCGCTGCGAGGGAACTGCGGCCGGTGCCCTGGCAATGAGTGACTGGAGGCAGCGGAGGGGCCGCTGGGGCTGAGCACCGAGCTCAGTGCGCCCCAACCCTGGCCTCTGCGGCCTGTGGGATGGGACAGCGACGTGGACCGCCGCTCCCCTGCCCAGTGATGTGTTCATTGCGGTGGTATTTCCTGGACAGCTGAGGCTGCTTAACTACGTCACTGCCACAGTGAGAGGAAGGAAACAGATTTTCCAGTAGAATACTTTAACACACGGTGGATCGAAAAGGGGCCCCACGCTCTCCATCTCGGAGAGAGAGGACCGGATGACAAGGAGAGGGTTTCAGGAGGACAGCCCCTCACTGTCCCCCATGGAGACCAGAGGACGGGGCGGTTGGCCCAAGGGAAGGTCACCCGCCTAGGTCCCGGTGTGGGGCTAGCGGAGGTGAAGTGATCTCGAGACAGGGACACGTTTAACGTGACAGGAGCTCGAGAGCGGTGGTCAGTAGCCCCCCTACCAGTGCTGAAATCGACATGCTCGAACCCTAATCCGTGGCACTTCTTGGAGACCCCTTCCCATGTGACAGTTCTTGATGACCATTTCTTTGGAAGAGTGTGTCTGGTGGGTCGCTGCTGTCTT
Organism: Tonatia bakeri; assembly: GCA_004024845.1. NCBI lineage: Eukaryota > Metazoa > Chordata > Mammalia > Chiroptera > Phyllostomidae > Tonatia > Tonatia bakeri. The sequence continues at coordinate 2,187 of PVIA01011294.1, forward strand.
TTCATGGAGGCAGTGGGGCTCAGGGACGTCGAATGAAAATATTCAGCCTGTGCCGTCCGGATCTCTCTGTTGCGTATCCTGGATGGAGCGGGGCCCCTTTAAACATGTCTAAGGCGTAGGCAGCGTGTGTGCAGTCCCAGCGTGCGGTGGCTTTGTCCCCGTGATTTGCATTCACAGAGGACGCCCGACAGACTTGGAAATAAGATGACTCTCAGATTGAATCATGTGATTCCAAACAAAGCCCCTTCGTGAATAAACAGTGTTAATTACTATAACCCGAGTCATTCCCCGGGTTTTTTCCCCCTTGGCTGTGTGGTAACAGAAACATTTGTCGCTCCATACAAGGTCGGCACGGATTTGAAAGAGATGGTGCTTCGAAGACGCCTTTATGTGGGCCGGAGAGCGTGGGCTTAGTGCAGCGGGCAGGAGCGGGAAGGTGGAGGGTCGCCTCCTTCCTTTTCGCCCCTTCCAGCACTTTCTTCCCCAGGAGGTCACGCTACCTGGGAAGTGGCACCTGCGGCACCTGCGTGTTTCAGGTGTGTGTTAATGAACTGAGTGGGTGGGAACCCAGTAAGTGTGAAACTGGGAAGGAGGTGTGGGGACTTTGTTTCTGGGTCATTTCCGCACCGAATGCCACCCCGTGCCCTCTTACAGGGGGCAGCATCGCCCCTGAGCCGCCCAGGCTCCCTGCCCTGTCACGGTGCCCTTCCCCGGGTGCCACACCCCTCACCCCACCCCCCCAGTTTCTGGAGTGAAAGTGGCAGAGGCGGCAGAGCTGAGCGCCCTTCTCTGATTCGCAAATAACAACTCCACGTGCCCAAGGCCGGACTGGGTGCGGGTTGAGCCCCAGGCACAGAGCAGGCCCGTGAGCAAGCAGGTGGCCGGTGCCCTGGTCACCTCACAACTCACCTCAGAGCCGGCCCCTTCCTCTGTGGGCGGTCGTCTGCTGCACCATGTCCATGTGCTGTGCTCTGTGTTTGAACAATTCAGATACTGTGACGCATTTCTGCTGGAGTTTGTTCACTGGAGATTTCCGACCAGCCTCGGCCCATCCTCAGGGGGGCTCTGTCTGAGATGCTGTGGGGGGTCTTCGTTGGGGTAAGAGCCTGGACTTTGATCTGGAGTTTTGTAGGAGGGGGAGGGGCAACGCAGAGCTAGGCGCCAGGTGCGTCTTGGGTGTTTCTTTCCCACTGGTCACGAGAGGGCCGGAGGGCGGAGCCTTCCTCCACCCCAGGATGGTGGCCGTCCCCACTGTCGTGTACCCGGGTGCTTTGTTGCCGCCGTGGAAACAGGTGTTTGGGCTGGAAGAATACCCACCGTTGTTGCTGGGCGGTCGTGATGCATGTGTCTCATGGGTCCCTTAGGATAAAGGGAGCGTGCAGGAGAGGAGAGGATGTCACGCTGCGTGCAGGTCCACACCCCAGTGAAGTTAGGGCTGCGGCCTCATCGGAATGGCCCCATGGGAGAGGCAGCCATTCCGGGCAGCTTGGGGCTGGGGCCTGGGGTGAAATTGCTGGAGTGTGTGAGTGAGGCAGGGGCTCTCCCCAGCTTCCTCCTTGGGTGACCTCAAGCCTGAGGGTGGGGGCTCGGCTTCCTCCAGTGGGAGGGGGCCCAGCTTTGTCCTCAGACAGGACAGCTCTGCTCGCTGCTCTCAGGCCGCCTTTGTCCCCTGCGAGTGACTGTTTCTCCCCTGGGGTGTTGGGGACCCCAGGAGCCCAGCTGTGCGTCGCAGGGCCTGGTTGCTGTGACATGGGGGTTGCCTTGAGCTTCCACCGAGAACAGTGCCTTTGTGCATCCACATGTGACCATCACACGCTGGCTACGCCCCTTCCATCACGAGTTGTTCCTGGCTACTCCGATGGCAGCTGCTGTGAGCACCGCTGCATCCGCCCAGAGTTCTGTGGGGTCCTAACCCTCCGGCCTCGGACCTTGGCTGTCTTTGGAGATGGGGCTTCAAAAAGGAGGTCATTGGGTGAAAACGAGGTCACTGGGATGGACCCCAATCTGTACGACTGGAGTCCTTATAAGAAGAGCAGATGGGGACGCAGGCAGGCCCAGAGGGCGACCCTGTGAGGACACCCTGGGGGAGGGCGTCTGCACACCGCACAGAGAGGCCTCAGGAGAGCCACATCTGCCCGTGCCCCAGCCGTAGACTCCGAACCCCCAGAACTGTGAGAGCGTGAGCCCCCGTGGTCGCAGAGCCCACCATTGGAGGCCCTCTGCTGTGGCGGCCCCAGCTGGGTTTTGGGCATCATTCTGAATTTGACAGTGTTTGTCTTGATGGTCAAGGTCATGAAAACCTTGGTAGCCAGTTAAATATTAATGGACATTTTTCCTTTACCCCCTTGGCCAAGTGTCTTTGTTGGTTTGTGAACACCTCCGTTTTCTATCAGCAGAATGTTGCTAGGAATGACGTTTTCCTTTAGAAATTATGCTGCCGAGGTTGCCCTTGGAGGCCTGAGCTGCTGAGCCTGCAGGAGTCTGGGTGTCCTCCCACAAACGCGCTGTGTCCCCAGTGCCCAGGCCTGGGGACTGATCCGATTGTGTCTGGAATGTGTCTGATGGTTCTGCTTTATGATGACTGACTTCTCTGCAGCCTTCCAGGGTCAAAGTCAAGGTCTGGGGTGGAGGCACGGTGAGGGGATGCCGGGGGCCCACTGGGTGGGGCGGGGTGGGGAAAGGCAGGCCCTCATGGGCTCCCAGGAGGTGGTGGGTCTACTGATAGACTGGGCAGTGGGTGTGGCTGCGTGGGGCCACTTGGTTGTGGGGGGCAGGCCGCCCTGGAGCCCCTGAAGGACGCAGAGGCCAGTGGTGAGCCTGTGCAGCGAGAGGATGGAGCGTGAGGAAGAGAGGGGGGAGGGGCGGAGACCAGGGTTTGCTCAGCCTTTCCAGGAACTCCAGAAGGAAAGTGGAGTCTTGTGGGTGGGTTTGGGGGTGATGTTAGCGTCGGGGCTGGTGCGTTGCCCCTGGAGACTCTTTCACCTCCATTGGCCTTGAACCTTCAGTGCCCCATTCCTTGGAATCTTGGTGGGGAGCACCTGTGTGTGTGAGCACCCTTTCTGCCTACCTGCTCCCCGAGTCCTTACCCCTCTGCTTCCTCCTTTCCCTCCCCCCACCCCTCCTGGCACTGGCTGGGGAGCTGAATAAACGCAGAACTCTGGCTTTCTTTTGCAAAGTCCTTTCATCGTCCTACCCTGCCCCCCACTGTCACCCCTGCCTCCCTCTGCTTACCCAGCAGGGCTCCCCTTGGAGCCCCAGCTTTCCTGGGAGTCCGGAGAGGTTGAGGGGTGGCACAAAGAGTGCCAGCCGTCTGTCCGGCTTCACCCCTTACTTTGCCATCTGTCACCTCTTCGGCGTCCCTGTGACTTGCTTCCCCTGCTATAATGTGGGGTTGTAATGGTGTCTGCCTCACTGTCATTGTCACAGGCATTTGGGGAAGAGAGTGGGTGAACTGCAGGGACGTCTGTGGGGTGCTGCAGCCAGCCTGCCCTGCCCCTGGGGGCGGCCTGCACTGCGGTGGGGGGTGGGCAGGGAGCAGGCTGTAGGGCGCAGCCTCCTTGGGAGCCAGGAGGGGCTGGCTTGGGGAGGGCCTGCCCCTGCCCGTGGCCTGGTGTCTTCTAAGCCCAGGATCCACTCCTCCAGGTAGTAGGTGGGAGCCCCACACAGCAGAGTGTTGTACTCCTGGGACCCCTCAGCCCCCATAAAACCGCTTGTTACATGTCCTCTGGCCGAGAGTGGGAGAACAGAAGCATGCTGCACCCACAGCTCACGCTGAATGACCACGACACAGCCATCTGCCCTGTGTCACTGGTGAGACCTGCCTGTGACCACACCGGTGAGGGTGCGGGCCAGGCCACCAGCGTGGAGGGCGGGCGGTGTGAGTGGCTGCCGTGGCGTTTGATGGCAGCCTGCGAATGCTGGGAAGTCCCAGAGTGAGGCGCTGTGGTGGGGCGCCTCCGTAGCTTCCTTTCTGGGGTGCCCCTCGAGGACCGGATTTCCAAGGGCTCGGACGCATCGTCCCCGGGAGCAGCCTTCCCGAGAAGTCCTTGGTGTGGGCACCGGGCAGCCTGCCATTGTCGTCCTCATGCTCAGCTCCCCTGTGACTGCTGCCGCATCTCCTCGGACCCTCTGATGGGCTGGGCAGGGCAGTGGGGGGCCTCGGGCAGCCCTCTCCGTGGCAGTGATGTCTCAGACAGCTGCATGGGGTCCACTGTGGCTCCTGATGCCTCCCCAAACATGCCTTTCGGAAAGGGAAGAACCTGGGCTGCTGGGTGCTTGGACCTTTGCAGGAGCCCTGGGCAGGTGCCAGGTCCCCTCCCTGAGCAGCTCCGAGGCATCTAAGTGCTCTGTCGCTTCCCAGGTATCTAAGCACCTGGGTCACCGCCTGTGTCACTTCGTGTCCTGGCACGTGCCTGGTGCTGTGAGGGTAGCCCTTGCACACTGAGTCTTGGTGACCCCGCCCCCCCTGCCCCGCTCCGGCAGCTGCCTCACAGTGGGCGTGGCCCAGGTCCAGCCCAGAGGGGTGGGCGGGGAAGGGAATCGCCCACTGGAGGGCTTTCTCAAGGCTCTAGACCCCCACGCCTAGTACCCAGTTCTGCTCCTGGAGTGAAGCAGCAGCAGTAGAGCTTGCTCTCCCTGGGCAGACACGCCCTGGACCCTCCTCACCTCCACCCCCGGGCCCCCAACACGGTTCCCACCGAGGGAGGGGCATGCCTTCTCTGGGGGTGGCCACCCAAGGTCAGCTGACTTTGGTGGCCAGGGGAAGAGATGAGTCACCCTCTTTTCTGCTTTCCCTAACTGCTGGAGACTTCACAGATAAACTTGAGGGGCAGAGGGGGTGTGCCGTGTGGTGTGACAGTGTAACCAGGGGGTTACGGGGCGGTCAGGCGAGTCAGCTGACCTCTGCTGTTCTTGCAACATGACTGAGGCTCCGCCTCGCCCTCCCAGGGTTAGGTTTGAACCAGCAGCGTGGACTGAGGAAGCTAATCATTCAGCTGTATTCATGAAGCAGAGCGCCGACAGACTGGGATTCAGAGATACGGTCCGGTGCTAGGTCAAGGGCCCTGGTCTTCAGGGGGTGGTGACTTTGGAACTTACAGGTGTCGGGTTGGACACATGAGGCGACCGATACTGATAAGGGGTGGGCCCAGGTGTACACAGGTGTGTGTGTGTGGGGGAGACTCCTGAGCCCAGGCTCCCACAATGAGCAGGATCGGGTGGTGCTGTAGTCCGCCACCAGCAGGAGGAGGCAGTGGCACCAGGTGTGGTTGGTGTGTGGAGGACCACAGAGGGGCCGGATGGTGGGAATGAAGGACAGCGGGCACTGTAGACACTGGCCCCGGAACCTGGGGCAGATGCTGCCCGTGCGCCACTGCCCTCTGTTGGCAGGGTGCTGAGCTCTGTCTGCAAGGCAGCGGCCGACCTGCCCGGCACGTGCAGCCCCCGCATCATCTCACACGACCGTCCCTCTTCCCCGTTAGCATCACCACCGTACTGCTGCGGGCAGGCTGGACGCAGGCTTGGGCCACTTTCCCAAAGTCACAGAGTTTAGGTCGCCCTGGCGCTGGAGCCCAGCCCCTGCCACTCTGCAGCTGGGGATGTGTGGCCTGGGGTTGCCTGTGAGGGAGTGACAGGGAGTCTTGGGGCCGGAGCTGAGTTGCACCCTATTTGTTCTGGGAACCCAGGGAAGGGCGAGGAGGGTGGGCAGAGGGGGATGCTGTTGGTAGCTGACTGGCTGAGGCCAAGGGCAGGCAGCTGGAGGAGGGGCTGTTGTGTCTGTGTTCATTACACGGGAGATGACTGAGTATTTTCACATTCAGGCCGGGGGAGAAGAGGCGATTGGGAGGGTGGTGCCAGGTCCATCTGCCACTCTGAGCAGGAAAGTCAGGTGCGGTTGGCTTGGGAGGCTCAGGGAAGCCACCCTGACCGAACCTGGACTGTGGCGTTTGCAGGGACGGCAGCTCCCAGGGTGGCTGGAAGTGGGGGACAGTGGGATTCAGGGCTGCAGCTCAGGTGGGGCTCAGCCAAGCAGAGAGGGCCCCCACACTGGAGCTCACACAAATGAGGGTCTGCTGCAGGTGTGGGGGCCGGGCCGGGCTGGGCTGTGCCACAACTGGTACTGCTGGACCATGCGCATGCTGTGAGGGGCCCCTGTCCAGGGGCTGGAGCTGGGGGGAGCCCAGGTGGGTCTCAGAGGCACAGGCACCTGCAGAGTCAGGGCTGGAGTAGACATCGTCGAGCCTCGGCCAGGTAGGGAAGGACCTGAAGGATGGGAAGGACAGGATGTGTTAGAACGAGTCTCCCGACAGCTGCAGTGGGAGTTCTGGGAAGAAGATGGGCAGAGAATGGGTGGTGGGAGCCCAGGACTGTAGGCTGGGCTTTAGTCCTGGTCAAGCCAGGGGGGCAGCCTGGAGGTGGAGGGCCTGCTTCCACGTGGACACCCTGTGTCCCTGGTCTTCTCTTTTGGGGGGAGGGGCTGAGAGGGAGTGATGGCCAGAGGCAAGGGGCCCAGGGGTAGCCCATCCTCCACATCCCCCTCCCCCCACCCCCAGCATCTTTCTGCTGCAGGAACCACTTCCTGCTCCTGGCACACTAATCACTGATCAGAAGATAGAGAAGTTTCATTCCATTTTGTTGTCAGATCTGACCTCGTGACCCACTCCCTTCCTCTGCCCAGAGCTCCGCCTGCGCCTGGGGAACTGGGACTGGTGACAGTGGCTCCTATGTCAGGACGTGGTCCCATGTCTCCACCTGTTTGGGTGGGGGGGGTTGGGCTTTGAACAGGCATCTTAGTTGTGTCGCTTCGACATTTAGAGAAAGAGATATCAAGCCTTCAGTCCCGCAGGCACAGGTAACACATTTCCAGATGCCCTTGCTGCCAGTCCCAAATGCAGCGCAGCCGTGACGACTCTGATGACACCAGCTGTTCTCGATGGCAGCCTTTGTGCCAGTGCCGTCCAAAATTCCCAGGGCATTCCCGGGGGCCTCAAGTTTTGTTTTTATAGAAATCTGGCTTTGCAGACCTTTGGGGTCGGCGGCTCTGCGGACAAGGGTGGTGAACAGCAGATGTCACACAGGGTCAGGCAGCAGTGTCCGACTGGTGCTCCATAGCAGATCCCCCCTCCCTCCCGTGTTTCATGGGGCGTCTGGAGAGGGCAGCCTGCTGGTGGTGGTGGTGTCATCGTCACTGGATCAGTCCCTTCGGGAGGGTAGGGGGTCCTGCAGAGAAGGATGTTACCCTCCAGCTGGCCCCTCGTGCCCTCGAGGACCAGGACGACTAGGCAATCGGCAGGAATGTCTTGGTTTTCCTCCATGCAGATTCCAGAGCTGCCTGCAGCTGTCGGAGGGACAGGTGCGAGCATGTGCCGCCCTCGATTCCTCCCTCCGGTTCCTCCGCTGAGCCTCTGCAGAGAGCTGGGGGCTGGATGGGGCAAGGGGGTCTTTAATGTTTGCTTCCATAAAGTGACGGTGAATAGATTTGGTTTTAATTTCATCTCCAGACCCTACTCCTAGCCGATACTGACTGGCACATCTTAAGCGTCAAGACTTCTCGCCAGCCAACTCAGTGGATCTGGAGGGTCAGTTTGGGTTTGGACACTCCCTGCTGGCTCTCTGTGTCAAGTGCGTGCAGGAGGGAGCACTGGGCTGGGGTCCCTCTGCCCGCACAGTGGCCTCCAGCAGGTGGCCAACCGCCCTGGGCGTCAGCCTCTGAACCTGCAAAACGGGCCTGGGGGAAGGTCTCTCCCAAACCTAGCCTGCTGCAAACGTCTGTTGCCACTTGCAGAGGATGGAGTGACGTCCCCACTAACCTAGTGCAGGGGTGACCTGGGGGCATGGTGTGGTAATGCAGCTCCGGGCCCGGCCCATGGTCCCATCTGGTCCCCGTGCACGGGCCCCTCGGGGGCGACGCCATGAGCTGAGCTGAGGCCACGTGTGCTCTCTGGTGCTCATGGTCGAGGGCTCAGGGTCAAACCTTCACACATGTTACCTAGGATATTTTCTGATAAAAAATAACATGTTGCTTTAGGTTTTGAATAATTAACGTTGGCAAAACTTAATTATTTCATTGTCAGCATTTTAATCACATCTATGACACTTTTATTTTTTTTAATTTATTTATTGATTTTTTTTGGGGGGGCAGGAGACAGAAAAACACTGATTTGTTGGTCCATGTGTGCATTCACTGATTGATTCTTATGTGCGCCCTGACCAGGGATGGAACCTGCATCCCTGGCATATCAGGGCGATGCTCCCACCCACGGAGCTCCCTGGCCAGGGCCTGCCATGCCCTTTTAAACCAAATAGAATTGATGATCACAGTTCTGTGATTCTGTGTCTGTCACAGAATGAGGATCCATAGTGGCCTCATCTGTAACTATAGCCGTTCTTTCTGTTATGGGAAGGATTACTGGAAATAATTGCTTCTCGTTTGGGAGACCGTTGGGAACCCTTTATTAAGATATTCCGAGTCAGGGAGTCAAGGAATGGTTGAATGCACGGAATAGGGAAGAACAACAGTTGTTAGTGCCTAGGGACCCCCCCACCCCGTGTCTTTCCTGACTCTTTGGTTCTCTGCACTGCCCGTGGCAGTTTGCCCCCCAGGAGGTATTTGGCAATGACGTCGCATTTAAAGGCTGTCACGACTGCTGGGCAGGGCAGGGGGGAGTGCTCCCGACACACAGGACAGCTGCTGCAGAGAACGGTCCAGCACATACGCCCCCAGAGCCGCGGCTGAGGCGCCCTGGTCTGGAGGAGCAAAACGCCACCTCCCCTTTAAAGACATCCCTGACTGTTTTGGTGAGAAATACTATACTGTTCTCCTGCCTTCCTCCTGCCTGCCTCTTTTTCACGTAAGACTTTTTTCTGGGTGTTGGTTATTTGTGACAGTTGTCGGTCCTTGACCTCGGCCCTGCCCCAGCTCCCTGTCACTGAGCAGAGTGCTCCGGGCACGGTCAGTGCCTCCCCCAGCATGATTCACCTGCTGGACCGCAGGGGACTCTCGCAGCAGGGGGGGCACTCCCTGAAATACTGTCAGCACGCCGAGTGTCGGGGTGACATCCCCGATTTGCCTGGCGGGTGGGACCCCTGAGAGTCGCATGTGAATGCCCCCAGTGCAGCCGCACGGGGTGTTCCCTGTCCTCTGGGAATCCCTGAGAAGACAGCCTGGAGGTCACCTGTGTTGGCGGGACCCTGAGCCGTCGCTGGGCACTGGTGGGGACAGACCTCGATTCCTTCGCTGCCTGCCCCTCCCGCAGACTCTTCCCAGCTCCCCAGTTCCTCCCACCTGAGGGTAAATGCACCTGACCCTCAGATCCGTGGACGCCTGGGGACTGGCAGTAGGTGGACTGAGGAACCTTTTCTGTCTTCTTACCCGGGTCACTCCAGCTTGGTGTTTGACGAGTGGTCGCAGAGCTGAGCCTGGCGCATGCTGGTGCTGCCCACTGAGGTCACACCGGGGGAGGGGCCTCCTGCTAGAATGGACAAGGGCGTGGGTGCTGCCTCATGACAGATCTGTGTGTCCACACCCGTCACGCAGCCCCATGGCCCGGCTGGCAGCAGACCTCGCAGGCTCTGTCTCCCTGCTGGGCCAGAAAGTCTCTGCTCCGAGACCCATGCACATCCTCCTGGGACTCAGAGATGAAGGTCAAGTCCTCATGTCTTCTCTGTTCCACTTGTGACTTTCAGTGTGTGAAGTGAGAAACATGGGCCCGTGACGGGCCCCACCCAGGGCTGTCAGCCTGCAGGTGCCAAGCGCAGAGCCTGCCTCCTGAAGTGGCCCAACGTGCTTCTCCTGGTGACACGGGACATTGCTCAAGAAACATAGCTGTCTTTTTGCCTTGTAGGTGTGCCTGTCAGTCACCCTGCTGCCAAAAAGTAGCCTTTAAAGAGCCCGTGACATGGAGCAGGGCTTCTTGGTTGGCTTCTTGGTTAGCTCCCGGGGTGGGCCTGCAGCCTGGCCTCGCTCTGCTGCCTGCAGGCCTGGAGCTGCTAAGCTGCTGTGGCCGTGATTAGCAGCTGCCTCCTTCTGTTGTTTGGAAGGTCAGCTTGAGTAGCAGGTGACTCCGCTGACTACCAGTGGTTTCCTTTAGCAGCTCTAGTAACACTTGCGAAATAGTGTTCTTGTGGACAGCGCTTAATTTATAGGAAGCTAGAAATGGCGCAGGACAGGGAAGTCATGGGGCGGGGGTGGCCAGGGGAGCTCATGGACTTGGAGCTGGAGGAGCCTGGCCAGCTTCGGGTGGTGCAGGGGCGTGGCGGGCTGGGCCCTGTCCTGGTGCCCTCTGCAGCCCCAGGGCTGTGCCTGCCTGCTCTGGTCTGCCTGTGGCAGTGAGCTCAACTACAGGCTTGTTTTTTTTTTTTAAGCCAAAATGGTGACGACCTCCATGGCATGGCAAAATACGGGGAAAATGGTCTAGAGGGGCCAGTTGGAAAGGCAACAGGAAAATAAAGCACAAGGCCACCTGAACACCAAGGGGAGGATTATTGTCATGTAAAGGCAGGGCTGGCTGTGTAAAGGGATTTGCGGGGATGGGTTCTGTCTGAGCCTCTGATTCTTTGCATTGGAAGAGCCCATGTATCCAGGGCAGTAGGGAGATTCGATTCTGCAGGATTTTCAGCCTGGACCGGAGGGTCTCCTGTGAAATCATTATGAGGGGCATAGAAAATCGATGCTTCCTTGCCAGGCAGTCGGCATTAAAAGAGAGTGACCAGACACACAGGGCTGTGGCCCAAAGAGGCTCCATCCTTCAGTGTCTGCTAGGAGCCAGTGTCATCTAAGGTGGATGGAATGGAATCTTCTACTCTGCAGGGTGCATCCTCCTGTGGCTAAGTGCAAAACCTGGCCCGGACTCCAGGCGGCCTTGCAATAATTGGAAGACGAGCAGTGAAGCATTTGGGCTTTAAAGGGATGCTGTGTTATTTATTTATTTTTGCCTTATCCTCAGATAACAGGATGTGTTTATGTATCTGACTTACGGGCCAGCACGTTCCATATTAAAACTTGTCTCCACAGTCCAAAGTTAGTCCCCGCCTCTCCCGCCTCTCAGCACTGCTGAGCACCACTTCCTCCACCTGCAGACCAGGCTGGCTTTTAAGTGTATGCGGCTGCAGCTGGGGACTTGTAGTCTGCGGCCCGTCGTCCGCGGCGCTCACCTGTGCAGGTTGCCTGGCACTGCGTGGTCACCCAGGCAGTGGCTCCCTCGCCGTCTTTTCAGGTTCAGTCCCTCTGCCTTGGAGACCGTGCCGTTTTTCATGAGTTTGTGAATTCTCTGGGGACAGAGGCCTGCCTCCTCACTGCTCGGTGTGGCAGCGAGGGCCCAGCATGTATCTGATGAACAGACGAACAGATGGAAAAGTGAGTACACAAAGGAAAATGTACTGAGATGTCGTGAGACCGTTTAGGTGTCACTGATACCCAGTTCAGTAATAGTCACACGTGTGTCTCTCGCCACTGCCAACATCGCAGAACGCTGACACTAAGAAGAAATGACATTGTAGTGTGGGAAAGGGTACATGCGGTGTGACCCCAAGCCCCCAGGGTTCAGCTCACAGCAGATAGCTGTGTAGCGTGGGGGAAAGTGCCCACCCTCTCTGAGCCTCAGCACCGCTGGACCTGAGGGGCACGGGAAACCGCACTGTGGCAGGGATGACTGCCAGGCTCCCACTTTGCAACATGGTGGGTCTTGGGTCTTACCAAAGAGGGCTTTTGGTAGAAACTCAGCAGGGAAGACCCCTCTGTCCTGGGGCCCCCACTTTGCATGGAGGACATGTTGGGGGCCCTGCTCCTGAGCCCTTGGGAGCCAAGGGCTGGTGGGCGGAGCTGAAGACCCTGTTGGTGGCCATCATGTCCAGCTGGAGCCACTGAGGGTGGTCAGAGGTGGTTTAGAGGGTTTTCTTTGTAAACAGACCTGATGGTTGAGAGCTTCTTGAGGTTTGTGGCAAGATTGAATGAAGGGTACCCAGGTTTCCTACGTGCCCCTGGCCTCCACACACACAGGAACACTGCATCTGCCGTGGCTGGTGATCCCACTCTGCACCGCCACCACCTGCAATCTGCTCTGAGGCTCAGACTGGCTGCGGGCAGTGCACAGTGGCACGTGGCCATCGCTGTGGCGTCCAACAGGGTGTTTTCCCTGCCCACTGAAATAAGTAACTTGAGTCAGCTAGCAGCCTTTCTGATTTGTCTCGTTAAGTCTGAATATTCCGTTTCACTCTGAGGCAAAATCTGGATTCGCTCCGTCGGTGGTAACCTCCAGAGAGTGCAGGACTCAGCTCCACATTCACTAAGAATTGCGAGCGTACAGGTGCCCGGTAGTGACTAGCTACAAGGGGCGAGGAGGGGCGAGGAGCCCCTGCCAGCAGCCCAGGGACGCGGAGCGCCCACCCAGCCAGGGCTGTGGCCCTGGGAACAGCCTCTGCACAGTCCTGGCAGGTGCAGGTTGAGAAGGTGGTGGGACCCTCCCTCCTGTCTGATGGGCGGAGGTCAAAGGTATGACCTTTCCTTCTGAAACTCAAGCAACTGACACAGCTGTGTTCAGGACGTTGGGAAGAGCTGGTAAAGCTAATTGGGCACGAAGGGGCCCTTTCTTGCACCGGGAGGTCAGAGACCACCGTTGGAGAGCCGAGAGGTGAGTGGGGGCTGGATGGAGGAGCCACACAGTGTTCACCTTGGCAGTAAGTTCAGCAGTTACACAGAGTGCCTGCGCACAGCTTCTTAGCGAATTCTGTCCTCACACGGTGCTCAGGGTTTTAGCACTGTTTTTCTTCATCCTCAGTGGACAGGTGTAAACACCAAGGTAGTCAGGAAGAGGATGAGCCTAGGGGCACAGGCAAGGATTCCCCCTGCTCTCAGTCCCTGCATTCTCCTGCCTGTTGTCCAGGTGACAGGTGCCTGCTGGTCCAGAGTCCTCCCCCACCCACTGGGAAATATCGGGGTGAACATGCTTGCCCTTCACGGGCAGGGCGGGCGGAGGCGTGAACAACCCCACCCACCATCTCCCACCTGTGCACCGGCCCTCCCTCCTCTCTTTCCTGGCAGTGGGCGTGTTCCTGTGTCAAGTTAGGGGCTAACAGGTGCCTACATTTGTCTTTTTAACGAGTCTCTTGTTTGAGTTAGGACCTTTCTAGTGCTTAGGGGAGATACTTCATAAACCCGTAGCAGGTGAGACAGTACCGATATTTTGCTCGTGGTTTTGAGTTTATTTCCAGCCAAGTCCAGAGTTTTGGTGTCAGGTGAGGGTTAAGGCAGGACACCAGGTCAGCCCCTGGAGGCTCCGGTCCGCGTGCCTGTGATCCACCCCGGTGCTTTGGCTTGCCCGCCGGGCCGCGCTCCCGCCGCAGTCGCGCTCCCGCGCCTCCGCGGGCGAGCAGAGCGCGCGGCCAGCGGTGGCTGCACGTCGTTCCTCGCCCGCCCCGCCCCGGCGCACGTTTCCATTTTAAACCGCCGCCCTCCCGCCCCTCCGCCGCGGCCGGCGTAGCTGCCTGCCCGCGAGTCCCGGGCCCTGGGAGTGGCGCAGGCTCCGGAGCCGCCGCACTGTGCAAAAAAGGCCCGAAGATACAAGCGGAGCCCGCGCCGCAGACAATGAACCCGCCGGCGCCGCCGCCCGCCCCGGGCCCTGCGCGCCGCGGCAGCACCTGCCGGCGAGACCATCCCTGCGCCTGACCGTCCGCCCTCCCGCTGCTCCGTGCCCCACTCCGCGGGCCCATGGCTGGTCTCCTCGGGCCCGGACCACCGCACTCGGGCCACGCCGCGCACCGGCCGACAGTCGCCAGCGGCACCGTCTCCGCAGCTTGAGCGCGGCCCTCGCAGCGAGTGGGGGGCGTGGGCCCTCTCCCAGCGCGCCCGCTCGCTCCACCTTGCTCAGCGACCGCCCGCCCGTGCGTCCCTTCCCGCGGCTAACTGGATGCAGCGGAGCCCGGGCGGGCGGCGCGGTGGCCGCGGCCCCGGACGACATGTATTTGCTAGACGGCAGCGGCGAGCCCGCGTCTCCGCCTGCGGACGGGATGCCGCGCGGGACGCCCCCCCGGAAGACTGTTTACCGCATCTCGGTGACCATGGTCAGGAAGGAGCAGCTGGCCGCCCCGGGCCCCGGCGGCCCCGACCCGCGCCCTGCTCGAAGGTTCCGGCCCGCGCGCTCCCCGGACGCGCCTGAGCGGCTGGTGGAAGAGGAGGAGGCAGAGGCAGAGGAGGAGGAGGAGGCGGTGGCGGCGGGCACAGAGGACCCAGAGGGCCGCCGGCCGCGCGCCTGGGACTTCCGCACTTACCGCACCCGCAGCACCGGGCAGCTGGAGCTCGGGCGGCTCCGGCCGTGCGCACGCGGCACGGGGCCAACGGACGTGGCCGGCAGTCCCCCGGCCTTGAAGCAGGAGCCCAGCTCCCCTGCGCCCTGTAGTCCCGACGTGGAAGGGGCCCGGGCCGCGCCACTGAGGCGGAGCCTCAGCTTCAGGCACTGGAGCGGGCCCGAGACTCCACGGGACCCGGCCCTGGGCCGCGGAAGGTGTCACAGCAGCTCCGGGAGCCTGGCCTGGGCGCCGGGTGGCGAGGCCGTGGCCGACCCCGGCGTCATCCCAGAGCCCGAGACTGCCGCGCAGCCCGCTTCAGAGAAACGCAACACCCTGGACGTGGGCGAGGTGCTCAGCAAGAACGATGCGCTCTCGGACTTGGAGCGCTGGGAGCGCAGTAAGAGCAAGAACCGAACGCTGGACAACAGCGACCTGCAGCGGCTGGAGCGCGCGCGGGCCGCCGCCGCCGGCCCCAGCGCGGTCTCGGAGCACAGGCTGCTGCGCTTCTTCAGCGGCATCTTCGCGCGCAGGGACGGCGTGCCCGCCGGCGGGCCCGCCCCGCGGAGCATTCCCTCGCGGCCCCGCGGCTACTTCAGTTTGCGGCGCGCGCCAGCCGACGCGCACTCGTCCAGCGCTGAGAGCATCGACGGGTCCCCACGCAGAGGTGGGCAGCGCGGCCGGCGTGGGAGGGCAGTGGTGGGAACCAGCTTGTCTGCTCAGCGGGCCCGCCCAGCAGAGCGCTCTGGGAATGGAGAGCAGATGAGTAGGGGACCTGCCCACTCAAGTCCCCAGCCTGCAGGGGTCACACTGGGTGTGAATTCGGGTGCTGCAATTTCCCCCCAGTAATACTAAGTCTTCCCGTCCCGGCCTACCTGCTCTCAGCCACATGCGGTGGCGCCTTTCAGTGCGTGTGACCTAAGGCCCCTTGAGCCTGTCCGGGAGAGATCACCTTGCCAGGTGCTGCCTTTCTCCTGCTGGGCCAGTGCAGTCCTCTCCACCAGCAGGCCACTGCCTGAGCTGGCAGCTGCTGGCTGTGCTCCCTGTGGGCTACGCCAGGGGAACAGGCCGCCGGCCCTGAGGCTGCTGCACAGGTGGTGCGGCCCTGCGTGGGGAGCCACTTTCATCTAGGTTCCTGTCTTCCTTCACCTCCAAGTCGAGTGTCCGTCCTTGCAGGCGCTGCTAGGAGGTGCTGCGGACAGTACTGTGCTGTGGCCTCAGCTGGGTGCACGTTGTCACGTGTTGTGCTCCTGGTCAGGACAGTTTCCCAGGGGTCAGGGATGTGGACCTCTTCCCAGGCCGCCCCGGGGGGAGGCGTGCTGGGAGGAGAGTACTCGAGGGGCAGGGCTGTGTTCCCGCTCCTGTGTGTTGGCAAGCAGGCCGGGACTACAGTTGCAGCCTGTTGAGACTTCGGCCCGCTGCTCTCCTCGCCCTGCCACCAGGACTGTGCAGGGAGGGCTCCCACCGACAGGATGACAGCCTGGCACACGGCTCGGGCGGCCTCTGGGAGTGTTTGGGGCGTTGGAGTCCTCCGGAACCTGCAAAATGCAGACACGGTCTCTCCACGGGCCTGGGTGTCATTCTGCAGGAGAAGGCTGGGGTGGGGTGAGGGAGGCCTGGAGACGTGCTCCCCACGTGTTCCCCCTCTGAAGGGTCCTCAGGCTGATTGCCACAGCTGTGCTGCTGCTGGGGTGGGGGCGGAGGGGAACGCTGCCGGTGCGTGCAAGCCTTGGGTTATTCCAGCTGCAGCTGGGAGTGCACCTGCCCTGGGGAGAGTCTCCCTCCCACCAGCCAGCCCTTGTTACCTGGCTGCCTGGGGGTGTGTTGCCTCCCTGGCTGTAGTGTTTCTAAGGGAAACAGAGACAGCCAGTCCTGTTACCATAGACTGCCTCCCGTGGTCCTCCCAGCGTGCAAGAGTGTTTGGAACCAAGAAGTTGAGTGTGCAGTTGTGTTAAAATGTAATTTTTTTTTCTTAGCAAGGATACAATATAACATACTGGTTGCCAGACTGGCATTAGTTTAACTTTCTGTTCTTGTTTTCACTAGAAATTGGGTTTTTTTTTTTTTTACAATTTGGAGCAAGGCACTCGAGTGGCTTACTCACATGTAATCGTGCAGTCACAGTGCTGAGGTCCCTCTGTGCAGGACGGCCTGGTGCTGTGGAGGGTGTTCGTCTGCAGGCGGAGCTCTTGACTGACGGCTTCATCGGCTGGTCATTGCTGGTGATGTGGCCATTATGTCTCATCCCAAAGTCTCTTTCTTCGGTTACAATCGACATTCAGTGTTCCCTTCCGTTTGGGTGTGCAGCATGGTGGTTAGACGCCCATATAACTTACGAAGTGAGCCCCCGCCCCCGCCCATAGTTCTAATGCCCGCCTGGCACCGGATGTGGTTATTGTGACATTATTGACCACGTTCCCCCTGCTGGGCTTCACCCCCCCCCCCCACCCCACCATGACTGTTCGAGCATCTTGGGTTTTAACTTGCCTTGGAAACCCTGCCTGAGGGAGTCGCCATGTTTGACAACACGCATCACTCCGCCCCTTCCCGCCTGCTCCGGAACTGTCGAAGGACTGCAGTTCATTTGTTACAACAGTTAGTTTGTATGAAGTTGCTGCTTCTGTCTGCGTTCAGCGGAAGTTCATGTACGCGGCCCATCCCCTCTCTTCTAACAGCAGGCTTGCGTCTTTGCTCTCGTGGGCTTTGTAGAAAATAGTAATTTCCCCCCGGGTTCCAGGCAAGTGTGCCCCGTCCAGGGAGCGGGGTGGCGGGCAGGTGCGCAAACAGATGGGAGGAAGGCGGCCCACCCTGGTACCTGTTGCTGTGAGGTGAGAGTGTCAGTGTGTCCTTCTGTTCAGATGGAGGAAGAGGAGATTTGGGATGCTAAAGGTTCAGAGTATTTTATTGGAGTGTTCCCCTCTAGGCCAGTGTCAGGTAACAGTAGTCATAATTGTAACAATGCCTGGTTTGTCTGTCCCTTGAGGCCAGTCCTCTGAGGGTGGAGTGACTTTGGTGTGAGACCCGGGTTGTGCAGAAAAACTGACCGTTAGGGACACACAGTCAGAACCACATGGCCTCACCTCGTTCTGAAGTTCCAGGCAAGCACAGAAAAGCCGACTCTTCCACCAGCCCATGGTCGGAATGCCTAAAAATGCCAGGACTCTTAAGATATTTGCAAGGCCAGTGTCCGTGCAAGTGAAAGTGCATCCCCAAAGCTTCCGGGTCTTCCTGTTTTATCACATGCTTCCCACGTTTCATGTATCTGCTTCCTGCGACGTCGATTCTCAGAAGTCGGGTGCTAGCTCCACAAGGTTTTGAATTGAGGGTGAATTCTCAACAGTATCCAAATGTGGCGACGCAGGCCCAGCAGCTCCGTGACCGTCCTTAGGGCACAGGTGGGCACGGCCTTGCCTGAAGTGGGGGGCCAGGTGAGCGTACAGGACTCATGGGAGTTCGAAGGGAGCGTGGGGCGGGCTCCAGAACACCGCCTGTGTGGCCGGCCGGCACCCTTTCGTCCGGCACGAATGATTTGTAGCGAAGTCTGAGATGGTGACACTCAGCGTGATACAGGGTTTTGCCACCAAGCGCCTGCCAGACAGTGGTGCATGGAGCTCCCGCTTTGGCGCCTCTCTGGCCTTCAGACCAGCTGCTGGGGCCTGGCATGCGGTCTGGATGGTGAGGAACGTCGCTGGTTTCCCTCCCTCAGCCAGCGTCTGTTAAAATTCGTACTTCTTTCAAGTCTAAAGGAGAGAAGGTTGTCACCAGGCAGGCCTTCCTGTAGTTAGACCGTTGCAGCTCTTACAGCTTTGAACCGACTACAAGAAAATGAAAGATGATCACATTAGGTATTTCCAGCAGTTTCCTTGGCTCTGGAGTGCCGTGCTCAGTCTGAGGCGGTGCACCTGTGCCAGGGCGAGGGCTGCAAGGTGCCTGGGGTCTTCTTCTGAAACATGCGGCCTTCCCCGTCACACTCCTGCAGCCCCCTGCGTGGGCAACTCCGGGTGTCGGGGTGTGGGACTCGCCGTGCTGGCCGCTGTCGGCCGACTCTCCTGCACTCCCTGGTTCCTGTGGGTCCCCCTCCGTTCCTGCTCTTTCTTGTCCTTCCCCGTCTACACCGGCCGCCGCCCAGGGGCCCGGGGCAGCCGGCTCCCTGTGGGGGTTCCTGACGGTCGCTGAGGCCAGAGGGCTCGAAGAGGCCCTGTGTCAGCCAGCAAGGGCAGTTTCCTGTCACCTGATACACACGTGTCGGGGCAGCCTATTGACATGAGTGCCGTTTCGCACAAAGTGAGATCAAACGATAAACGGTCAGTTACGTCATCGAGCGTCGCCCCCTGCGTCCCAGCCAGGGAGCACTCCCTGGGACCGCCGCGGGCCGCACCAGCCCAGTGCCGGTCCAGCGCCGCACGCGTCCGCAGGGCGCCCGTCGCCGTCCGGGAGGGCTGATGACAGCAACAGAGCGGTTCTTCGACAGCCCTGGCCGAGGCTACTAGCGGGCCAGCAGCACGTTCTTTCGGGAGTGGCTTTGTCCTTTTAACTTCCGATCCTCTCTTTGTGCCGCTCAGTTTCTGTGGTGTGTTGGGCTGTTTTGTGTGGTTCAGAGAAAAAAACTTCAGTGGAGAAAAGAGGAAGCAGCAGTTACACGAAATAAAACAAAAACTTTGATACATCCTAACTCTTGAACTTGGTTTGTTACAGAAAAGGGCCGCAGGGGTTTTAATGAAACAATGTAACTCTGCTTCTCACCTGAAACATTCTGAACTAACGACCTGCTCAGAGCTGAGCCATTCACTTGATTGTTTAGGAATTCACTTGCTCCTTATCAATGACTCCTGATAGCAATTTAGGGCACCCAGTTTGGTAGTGGTGGTTTTAACGTCGAATTGCCCCCTGGAGGCGGAGTTCACGTGGGAAACAGGCAGAGCGCCTGAGGGTCAGCCAGGGCCCCTCCGCGCAAGCAGGCGCCGGAGCCTGGGGCCCTGACCTGTGCTGGTTCTCTCCAGCGGGAGCGGGTGTTCCAGCATGGTCCCCTTTGAGCATCGTTCCTCCCATCACCCTGGACTTGCAGCCTCCTGCCAGCACAGGAACTTTCAGAGCGGTGTCTGCCACGGGGGTTCCTCCTGGTTCAGCGCAGGCCCAGAGCAGCCATCCGGCCGGCCCCCAGTGAGCAAGCCCCTCCTGCGTAGGAGCACAGGAGCTGACTGCAAAGTGCCAGCCCCACTCTTGTTTTCCGCTTTGCTGTGGAGTCCTGTTGTCTCTCCGCCATTCATGGGGCGTCCAGGGTGCGTTCTGCAGCAGGTGCGGGGGGCAGGGCTCAGTGCCCGTCCCCAGAGATCGGTGGGTTGCTGGGGGAGATGAGGATGCCCTAGTGAGTCACAGCTTCGTCGGACACCTGGGGGAGGTGCGCCTGTTGTTTCTCCATGCCCGCGCTCGTGTGTTCACACCTGCTGGTTCTGATAGTGAGCCCCCTCAGGCCGGAAGCTCCTCTTACACTGCTGGTCTTGGTGTGCGGACTGATGCTGATGCTTGAGGAAGGAGTCAGCAGGGGGACTGGGGCCCAAACAGGTAGCACGTGGCCGCGAGTGGGAGGAGGAGTCTAGGCGGCCTGCGGAGGGCGGAAGGGTTCGGGTCCTGCAGAATCAGTAGGAGGGTGCCAGGTGGCATGGCGGAGGTCCTTTTGAGCAGGTGGGTTGGGATTCCTACAGTTAACTCCTAAGACATCATTTCTCCTCCCCAGATCTGTGTGATGAATGCCAACATCAAGCATTATTAAAGAGGATGGTATGTTTCCCATAATGAGTTTGTTTTACATGTTTTTTGGCATAAGGTTTCTGTTTTCTATAGGAAATCTCCTTTAGGTTGTTGGGTTTTTTCCTGTAATGATCTGAAACAATTATGTCAATTTGAAATGATGTCCCAATGAGACAAATAATGAAAAGAGAGAGAGGGTTTTGTTCATTGAGGACCGTGCTTGGGATGAAGCCCAGGCAGCTGCGGCTGCACCTCCAGGTGGCAAGCAGAAGCGGTGTTAAGGTCAGCAGATTAGCAGAGAGAGGGGGGCTGGTGTCATCGCACCATTTCCGAAGTGCCACCTACCACCGCTGCTTCAGGCAGGGTTCGGCCGGCCTCGGCGGGGGCCCACAGTGGCGCAGTGCTGCCTGTTTCCCAGTTGCCGGCTGCAGGGACTTGTCTTCTCCTGCCCTGTGTTCCACGAGGGCGTGCGCCTGCCTCTGTCCATTCTGTCTCCTGTCAGTTTACTTAACCCGTCACTGTAGGCACTAGTGCAGTTCTGAAAGACATCCGTGCGTGCCTGTTTCCCAGCTGGTGTAAATTCAAGGACGGGTCCAGGCCTTTTGCTTTCTTACAATCTGTTATTTTTGTTTTTGAAGTTGGCTCTCAGTTCCAGCATCAACGATGGAAGCAAATACTCCCAGCTGATAAAAACGGGCTTCTGTGGGCCAGAAGCCTGTTCGCTGATCCGGTGCCGGGCGGTGCCAGCCCAGGGCATGCGAGGGGCCACTTGGCCTCTCTTCATCTAATGGTTTTGAGACACACTTCAGTTGGTGGGAATGAAAGGGAAAGGGACGAGCAGGGTCTCGTTCTCACGCAGCCCTCTGTGGGGACAGCACTTCGTGTCGAGTCCGTTTCTGGCGTGACCCCTGGGTGCCGGGTTTTGCACGACACAGTGAGCCGGCCGGGTGGTCCACGTGCACGGGCTTCATTCAGGGGCTTCTCCGGGCACCAGAGGACACGCGCTCTTCGGGATGGATGTCCACTCGTGTGGTGTTTCAGAGGGACTCTTGTGGCCCCTCGTCCTTCGTTCCTGGCACCATGGGGGCTCCTTTCTGACACAGCTCCTGCCCTCTCTGGCCACCAGCTCAGATTCCCCAGATGCCACTTCTTCAGCTGGTTCTTGTGGCACGTACTTACCCAGTGAAAACACCTAAGCTAACTGTCTGGTCTACCCTCTTCCCTCGAGACAGACCGACCCCGTTGGCTTTGCCCGGCCGTCCTGGCATTAGGCGCTCGAGTCTGTGACACAAGAGGGCACGTGGAGTGTGACAACCTCAGAGTGCGATGGCATTGTCCAGATAATTTTCTGTGCTGCAGGAGGTTTCTCTGTCATTTTCCTTTTCTTTCAAGTCTGAAGGTGGACACTGCTTCCCAGGAGGAGACCGAGTCCCCGGGTTCTGTCAGCTAATACCGACTTCCGTCTCAGTGTTCCTGGGTGGCGGCATGGTGACGCCACCCTTCACACCTGGGGGCTTCATCCTCCAGGGGCCAGCCTTGGACACATGACTCTGATTTGTAGTAAGTATGGTGACGCGACGTGCATGTCTAGTGCCACGGAAGTCCTAGAACAGTCAGTTAGCTGCCAGGCTAGAACTGCTGACATGGGGACATGCAAAGCTGTGGAGGACTTTTTGGGTTTACTTGAACCAAACTGATGACATCACCAGGAGCGAGATCTCTGACGCCCCGGAGGACAGTTCCGCTGTTTCCTTTCTGCCTTTGGGGTTGAGGAGGGGGCTAGGAGGACGAGGGCAGGGGGGAGAAAGCAAGGCCAAGGCGGGGGATCTGAGGCTTGGAGAGGTGCTGAGGTGGTGCGCCCTCTGGAGGGCATTCGGGTTTCTGCGAAGGTGTTTGACCTAGATGTGCAGAAATGAAGGGCAGGGCTGGCTTCGGGCAGAGTGCCCCTTCCACTCCTGAACCTCTGGTCTGGGAAGCCCCACCGTGACCTGCCCAGGTAGAAGCCCTGGGAGCTCACTTTCTATGGGGTCCCTTTTTTGGCCCAGAAAATCCATTTTGTGTGAGTTTCCGCAGGTGGACGTGTTCGTTGTAATTGACAAAACGTGCAGGTGAAACCATGTGACACCCCATGCCCCACGTTTGAGCACGTACGAGCGTCGGGATGACCTGCTGGCTGTCCTGCCGTCTCATGGGGAGTGGGCGGGGCTTTATTACGGCACCTGCAGCACCCGCAGACTGGAGGCCGGCCCCGGGACTTCCGTCCCCGAGCATCTCTTTGGGCGGGTGGACGGACGGCTGTCTGCGGCACCAGGTGTCCCAGATGTCCCCACTGTCCCCGTGTGCGCAGGCCAGCAGGGCCGGACCTTCCGTCCCGTCCTTGAGAGCTGGGCGGGTGCACCTGTCCTCTGTGTCCGGTTCCTCGGCATGCCTGTCGGAGTTTCAGGGTCCTGGGCATGTATTTGGAGAGCACTTTTCTTTCCATCTTCCATTCTTCCTGGAGTCGGCGAGGCCCCGCCAGCCCCGTGCATGTCCTCCCGTCCTGGGTCCCTGCTGACGTGTTCGCTCTCAGGGAGACCCCGTCCCACTGGGCCCCCAGCCAGGCTGCGCAGACTCCGCTGTGAGCATCTAGCCCCCGGAGGCATGGAGGTGGGGGCTGGGACCCTTTCCTGATGTGGAGGTGGTCGACCTGCCCGTGGGGGCAGTGGCTCGTGCCCATTGTGACTGACGCATGGGTGCTTCTGTGGCTGCTGAGATGAAATCCACCCTGTATCTCCAGGGACACGTCGAATGCCCAGCAGGGAGTCGCCGCCTCTTCCACAGCAGTGGGGGAAGGAGCTCTGGGGAAGGACCACAGAGGGGGCAGGGGTGGGGCAGAGGGCGCGCAGGGTGGCGTGTGAAGTCTGGTGCACCTGCCACCCAGCTGCTATTTGAGGAACGGGCCGACTGTGTCTGTTTTTAGCCTGGTTTTGTATTTTTAGCCTGGTTTTGTTGCTGGGCCACGATAAGGCGGTCACAGCCTCCGCGGCCACACCTGCATGCTGCTTGCCAGGCTGGGCTCCGGGAAGCTCTTCGAGTGTCAATCTTGTGGTTCCAGCAGCAGCAGGTCCCTGTCCCGCCCGCCAGGAGGGTAGGTCGGCCGTCTGCAGAGGGAGAGCACTCATGGAGACTGTAGATAGGTGGAGCTGAGGGAGAGACTGAGCCGAGCCCGAGGCTGCCCTGCCGTCAGCTGGCAGGGCGCAGTCAGGGTCTCCCAGACCACGCCCCCTCTTAACCCCCATCGTGAAGGGTCTGTGCCACGTTCTGCAGAGGGTGGTTCTCCCATTCAGAGAGGTCACAGCCACAGTGGTGGTGGACGCCTGTGCACGCCTGTGCACACAGGTGTGTGTGTGTCAGGTCACGCCCTGCAGCGGGGACGTGGCTGGCAGGGCTGGCTGAGCTGGTGGGCCGTGAGCTCACCCTTGGCCTGTGCCCCTGCCTGGGAGATTTGGGGCCCAGGCGTTGGGCTGCATGCTTTGCTTTCCGGTCTGTACTGTGCACTTAAGGACATTTGGTGGCATTGATACTCAAAAAAAAATCCTTCTTTATTTCCCCTGGACTAATTTTATCTGGTGGTAAATTTCTCTGATGACTGCATGTGTTCAACGAAAATAACATGATAGATAGTGAATGCTCGGGTGACCAGGAGCACAGGCGACACAAGCCCCTTCTGCCCACTCACCGAGGGTCACAGAGGTGCAGCTCACTCTGGTCTCCTCCTTGGAGGAGGAAGAGGAGGGCAGCTCTTACTTCCCGGCTCACACTGGGGGCCCCTGCGTGGCCTCCCTTTTACTGTCCAGAGGGTACATTTTTAAAACATGGGACCCTGGGAAGCTACTCTGGAAGGGACTCTGACCGACCCACTGTTTTGAAGGTGAGTGCCTGCCCACCCCGTGCCCCCCCCCCATCGGCTCGCAGTCCTGGCCCTGACAGCAACATTGTGTCATAGAGGCGAAGCCCTGATCCAAGCGTTTGCTGTTCTGCACTTGAAACATTTAGGCACAGGGTTTAGTTTGAAATAAAAGGGATAACCAGGACGAACAGTGTGGTTTATTCCCAGCCCTTGCCCTGGAGGATGGGCGGCATGAGCATCTCAGTCTCAGCGGTGCAGAACGCTCGGCGGCCACCCTGACCCCGGGGTCTGCGCCCGGCTGGGGAAGCCTTCCCACTGGGGAGACCGAGTCGGCATAGGGTGGGCACCTTGTTCTTCAGGTTTTGTTTTTCTTGCCGAATCTCTGGGTAAAGCAGTTGTGCTTCTTCTTTGCTCCTGGCTTCCCCGCCTCCCTTTAGTCCAGTCCTGGTTTTGAGAAGTCCACGTCGGTAGCGTTATTTTCAGCCTTCTAAATCCGGCCATGCAAACACAGTGAGTCTGGGCCTGCGGGTTTGGCAGGGATCCCCCGCTGCTATTTTCAATGTGCCAGCAGCCTTCTTGGAAGTCGGTCCCGGGTTTTCTCCGATTAGGCTGTGAGCCTGGGATCTCAGAGCACTGGGTGGGTGTTGCGGACTAGAAAATTCTGCCCCTTCCTCCCGGTTTTATGCCCTAGGCGGGGCAGGGCCCAGGGCAGTGCCCCCTCCAGAGGGACCACGGCTCCGAGGTCCAGGGGGGCAGCATGCTGGGACCTTCCCTCCCGCTGAAGTGTCTGTGCAGACGGAAGCTGTACGTCCCAGGAGGGAACCGTACTGGCAGGTGGGGATGCGCCCACGCTGCCACAGCAACAAGCAGGCTTGCAGCTGGCGCGGCTTCCAGACCTGTCCACGGCCTCAACCTGGGACAGGCCGATGTCCAGCTGGGGCTCCCAGGAGCCTGCGGCCTTGATTTAGCCACTTCACCTCCCTCCCCGGCCACACAGCAGGGATGCATCCCGGTAGAGCATCCTCTGTGGATGTACCAGGTCCCCTGTCGGCGAGGACCGCATGGAGCGTGCCAGGGGAGCGCTCGGTTACCTGGTGCTGAGGGCGCACGTCGGCGGCAGAGGCCTGGAGGGGAGAGAGCTGGGCCTCTAGCTCTGGGGACCTGTGTCTCAGTTTCCTTCCTCCTCGTCCTCACAGAGGCCTCTGTCCCGCTGCCCCACCCCCACCGGCCCCAGCTCCCCCACTGGGATGCAGCCCTGACTGAGCTCGGGGACAGTGGCTGATGACATCCGGGAAGCTTTGAGGCAAGGCGTAGATGCAAAGTTAAATTCCCCAGAAGCAAACATTGACGGGGTGGCTGGGGTCACACAGCTTTCTTCAGAGGCCGAGAGCCGCCCTGCAGGGGGGTCCGATGCCAGGTGGGCACAGGGAGTTTGACTTTGAATGTCTCCCAGGGGGCTTTGCTGGGAGATGTGTTGTGTGTTGAAAGCCAGATACTGGGGGGACCTCCTGGAAGGTACCACATGGGGACTGGTCCCCCAGTGCCCAGTCGTCACCATCCCTGAAGGTGTACCCCACCACCCACTCGCCTGCCCCCCCACATCGATGTGGCACCCCCCTTCCCTCTGCCCCATCGCCTGGACACCTGCCCTTCTCACATAGTTGTTCTGGGGGGCTGCCCCTCCACTCTTCCGTCCTTCTGCCCCCTCTCCCCCATACCTCTACCACCTGGGTCCATGTCACGTCTCATCTCTGACACACCTCTCGCCGTCCCCCTGGCCTAGACACTGTCCCTGGCCGTCTGCTCTTCATCCTCCAGGTCCTGGTCCCTCAGTGCCAGCCCCTCAGAGACACCCTGCTGACTACCGCTGCCCCCCCGGCCCCCCACCACCCTGGGGCAGCCTCTCCCACTGCCTGCCTCCGCCGTTCGTCTGCATTTCCTGCCCAGCTTCAGTCTGGGCTTTTCCTGGCGGCTGGCTCGTGGGCCCTCTTCTCAGGACCACTGCTTCTCTGGGGCGGGTCGCTGCTGGCGGGGAGCAGCTACAGAACTCCCGGAGTGCTGGGGCCCGGCAGGTGCTGCACCCAGGACAAGTCTCATAGCATTCTGTGAGTCACTTTACTACTTGTGGACATGACGAAGGGGGGTGAGCACTGTGAATCTGTGGACAACATGTGGGGAGTGAATCCCATTGGAGGGAGAGGTGTTCGCCGTCGGCTCGAGGGTCCTGGAGCGGCTGCTGGGCCCTGTTCCCAGGCACGAGGTCTCACCCGTGAGAAGTGGCCCATCGGGGGCGTGGGAGGTGAGGGCGCCTGGGTCAGCTGTGTTGAGTGGGTCACCCAGACCCGCACGTGGTGGTGAGGGACAGAGACAGCCGGCCAGGGGAGGCCGCCCTGTGTGCATGCTGAGGCTGCAGTGGGGCTGTGCCGAGGGCCCGTGTTGGCAGGGCCCCCTCTTCTTTCTGGCCCCCTTCGCGTCCGGAGCATTTGAGAGAAACGGGACGTCCGAGCGTTCTCTTCTGCAGTGCCGGGTATCGCACCGTGAACATGTGAACACAGGGTTTCAGAACCCAGCCCTCCTCCTCCTTGACTTGGCTGGTGGGGTTCAGGCAAGTGACTTGCGGCGAGAAACCGCACAGTCAACTCTGACAGGGTCAGCTCCAGAGAGCCAGCAGCATCCTGACTCTCCCCACTCATGAGCGTGGGCCACCAGGACCCCCTGGCCAGAGTGGGCCTGTCTGGCCGGTGGGGCCTGGAGATGAGGAGAGTCACTGTTGGGGGCCCCTCAGAGCCCTGGGTGGCGCTGGCCTTATGGTTTAGGGGGCAGAACGCAGGCGTGGCACCAGGACTGCAATGTGTGCCCAAGAACGGCTGTGATGCCCACCCAGAGCAGTATGCACTGGTGGGCCATCTGTCCGTCCTCTGGTGCAGAAACTGGCCCCTGGGGGCATTTCAACCTTGCACTGCCGTCGGTCGCAAGTCTCACTCTGTGTCCCCTCCTGTTTTCCAGACGCCTTTGTGAACAGCCAGGAATGGACGCTCAGCCGCTCTGTCCCGGAGCTCAAAGTGGTGAGTGCCTCCTTTGGCCCCGGCAGCGGTCTGTCCCCGCCCGTGGGGGGGGCTTCGGCACAGGCAGGGGGCCCTGTGAGCACACCCAGGCCCGCACACTCGGGCCCCCAGGTGGGGCTCACCTCTGGGGGTGTCCCTGGAAGGGCTGGAGCCCCGAGTGTGCCTGCACGTGCACAATGGACAGCCAGCCAGAGCGGCCTCATGTGCACAGAGGTGGGGGTCTGTCTGTCCTCTGCTGTCGTGTGTGTGTGTGTGTGTGAGATTCCTCCCCCTGTCTCTCTCTCTCTCTGTCTCTCACACACGCACACGCACGGCCTCACTCGCCCTTTGCCGGAGGTTGCGGGGAGCCCCCGGCGGGTCGCCGAGCTCTAGGGCTCGTCCGTGGACAGTGGGGCTGTTTGTGCCGTGTGGAGAAGTAGGGGCGTAGCATTGAAGGAAGGGTTTTGTGTTACAGACTTTGAATATTCTTTCAATGAGATTATTTAAAGCTTCAAATCAGCACATGGAAAATGTCCTGGGTCTTTAACAGCCACACCTGTGAGCACCTGTCCCTGGTGCCTCCGCTTAGGGTCAAGGAAGGGCCACATGCCTCCTGAGGGGGCCCTGCTCTTTGTCGTGAAACGGTGGCATTTGGGGGACATGTCTCTCTGTGCGTTTATATGTATGTGTGCTTATGTGTATATGCATGTGTGTACATGTACACACAAATGTGTGCCTGCACCTGCATGCAGGTGCACAGGTATGTGTACTTATTTGTGTGTTTGTGATGTGTATACATGTGCACGTGCATGTATGCCTGTCCATGCGTGTATATATGTGTGTGTGTACTCCGGCGGGGCTCTGGCGGCACAGTGGAAGCAGAGATGCATCCTCGGCCCCGTGCGCACGGGTGGAGCTTGCCCCAGTGCAGGCCTGCCCTGTGCTGTAGGGTCGGCATTCGTCTGCAGCTCCAGCCTGCCTGCCCCAGGACCCCCAGGGACCTCCAGAGACCCTTGGACACCTTCCCTGGCTGGACACAGGGCAGGGGACAGGACCCTCAGGTGGCTCACTTCTGAGATGAGATCATGCAATAAGGAACATCCAGATTTTGAAGAGAGCGTGTAAGACTTTTAAGTGTGATTTTGTCACCAGGAAACATATTGTTTTCTTAAAGAGGACATGTGGGGAGCCGCCCTGAAATTGGGGGCCATGGCACCATGCCCCCCCATCCCCTCCCATCCCCACTGCCATCACAGGTGCAGTCAGCCTGCCCCCTCCCCTTCCTTCTATGCTGCGCCCCACTCCCCTGGCGGAATTCTGACCTTCTCTGGGGCACCTGCTGGTGGGCTTCCTTCCTCGAGGGAGACAACGGGCCCATCAGCCCCGTGCCCGCCTTAGGAGCCGGGATCTGCAGGCCTGACCCCCACACGGCCACCACCTCCCGCCCGTGTTCTGGAACACTGCACCAGGCGTGGTCCGGAAGTGCCTGTTGGGCGGATGTCACACAGCGGTGCCGCGGTCACCCGGAGTCTGTCGGGGAGTCTGGCCAGTTTCTCACACACAGACACACACACACTCACACTGACACTTACACACTCAGGAAACCAGTGCCACCCGGGTCCTGCCGGGGGAGGGAACACAGGAATGACATCTCAGTGACAACAGCAATGACTGTTCCCACAGAGCTCTTTCTCCATGCGGGCGTGTTGTGGGTGCTTCACCCATCACCTCATTTCCTCCTGACCATTCGCTCCACAGATGGGGAAACTGAAGCTCAAGGGCTATAAGAACTGGCTTGAGGAGCCAGTCACACGCAAGGGCGGCGCCAGGGGTGAGCCAGGAACGTGAGCTTGCACCAGCCCTGCCAGAAGCACTTCCCGCACTGAAGACACGTGCTCCGTCTACGCCGTCCCCTGCGGTGGCCCCTGCCCCACGTGACTAGGGAGCACTTAAGTGTTGCTTGTGCGACGGAGGAGCTGAATTTTAAATTTTTGTATATTCAGTTTAAATTGGCACGGCCACCTGCGGCCAGCGGCCACACGACTGACTGATGGCCCACTGAGTACCAAACCCTCGGATGCAGACCTGGTTTTGAGAGTCAGCGGTGTCGAGGGCGCCACCAGAGCCCCCAGCGCCAGGCCGGCTGGTAGTCGAGGTGGCTCACCACCACAGACCTCCTCCGCCAGTGTCAGGACAGTGTGCAGTGGTCTGAGAGAAATGGCCAGGGGAAGCAGAGGTGGTTACGTCAAGGGGCGGCATGGACTCTGCTCCCCCAGAGTGACTGCTTGAAGGTTAGCTAGAGTTCACTGCCGGGATCCACTTCACCCGTGGACAAGGATATGTGAGTGACTCGGCAGGAGTTGAGGGGGACATTCTTTGCATCCTGCCCTGACCTGTGGGTGGGCGGCTGGCACTGCTCCAGGTGGGCGCCGGCCCGGTGGCGGTGGCAGACAGCTCAGCCTTGTGGGGCAGAGGCGTTCAGCCGTGCTACAGAGCTGCCCGCATCGGCAGAAAGCACCCCCTTGTTCAGAGACGGCCCCTGTGTGTGTCCACAGGGCTGCAGTTGTCTCCTGCCCTAGTGCCTGCCCCCCCCACACAGGTGCCCCTTAGGTCAGTGCCTTTGGAACCCCTGACTCCATGGCACAAGTGCGGCAGCTAAGCAACGTAATAGCATGCCTCCAATGGGCTCTTTATGTCATACTTCGTGATCCATCTTCTGGAATCTGTCAGAGAAAGAAGTCTCACTGTTCGCTTTCTTCTCAAGAGTGCTGGTACCATGCCTCGTGGGTCCTGAAGTCGTGTCGGGGTTAGATCACCAGTGACAGCTGCTATTGGTGCCACTGTGGAGTCACAGGCCGGGCTCTGGGTACCGGGCGCACAGTGGATGCTGCTGTCTGAGCACAAGGGTGGAGACCCCAGGCACCAAGCCCATAAGGGGCGTGTTAGCCAGCTGCTTGTCATATTCTGCTTGTGTATTTTCCATGAGTGCCCATGTGGAATTTTTACCGGAAGCCTGGGCTGCCTTTCCAGCAAGTGGCAGGTGCAGCGGGTGAGCGGGGACGTTTGGGACAGAAGCGAAGGCGCTTTGAGAAGAGGCCACGCCCCCTTCCTCCGGAGGCGGTGACGGCGAGCTCGAGTCCCCGCCGGCTTGTGGCCCTGCCCAGAGGGTGACAACATCTGCGGTCATGGCCCTGGCCACCTGGAAGGCGTAGTTCTGTCCCAGAATTGCCAGCACACACTCACTGCGCTGCCTCGGCGCTCCCCACGGAGCCCGGACACCCCAGCTGCGCGGTGCGCACGCATCCCTGTTTGCGCCCGAGGCAGCTCCTGGGCGCCGGCAGCCGCGCTGCTGACGAAGCATCTTCGTTCATCGTTCGGTTTCCTCCGCACGATCAGCTGCTGGTCTGTGCCCGTGGGGTGTGTATGTGGGACGGCTGGGGGTGCTGTTCAAGCCCCAGCAAACCCACCCCCTGACCCCCGGCCCGACGGATCTGGGCCTCCTGAGGGGCCAGCCTGAGCTCTGCAGGTCGTGGGAGTGTACGGAGGAGGGTCTGTTGCCGCACTTGGAAAGCAC
Organism: Tonatia bakeri; assembly: GCA_004024845.1. Lineage (NCBI taxonomy): Eukaryota > Metazoa > Chordata > Mammalia > Chiroptera > Phyllostomidae > Tonatia > Tonatia bakeri. The sequence goes on from PVIA01011294.1 coordinate 32,719, forward strand.
AGGCTGCTCGGTGTGTGATGCTGAGTGTTTTCCTCCTCAGCAAAGAGAAACTCTGATCTTAATTAAAAATTTGATTCTGTGGCATACTGTTCTGGGTTTCCTCCATGTGAAGCTGACAAACAGCAGGTGCCCTTGGGTGAAGGAATAATTGATAGGGAGAAATTCTCGGATTACAGAGGCCCGAGGTAAGAAGACAGCATGAGTCAAAGCAGGAAAGGAAACAACTTTATTTAGGATCTGTCCACAAAGGCTGGCTCTTGGCCCTGGGAATGCAGCCACCCATTCATGCTCACTAGTGTCAGGGTCATTCACTCACTCACTCATTCACTCATTCGCTTGCTCACTCATTCATTCACTCACTTGCTCACTCATTCATTCACTCACGAGTTCACTCATTCATGCATCCAGTTGTTCATTCACTCATTTATTCACTCATGTACTCACGCGTTCACTCACACACTCCCTCATTCATGCACTCAGTCGTTCATTCACCCATTCATTCACTCATGCACTCATTCACACGTTCACTCAGGTGCTCATTCATTCATTCATGCACTCATTCAACCAGTGCTGCTGAGAGTCTGCCTGGGGCTGGCCTCAGCACTGGCAGATGTGGGCGCACCTCTTGTTTTGCTTTTTTTCTCTTGTGGAGAAAAGGGGACCCTAGTGCACTGTTGGTGGGACTGCAGACTGGTACAACCACTGTGGAAAACAGTATGGAATTTTCTCATAAACTAAAAATGGATCTGCCTTTTGACCCAGCAGTTCCACTGCTGGGACTATATCCTAAGAATCCTAAAACACCAATCCAAAAGGATCTATGCACTCCAATGTTCATAGCAGCACAATTTACAATAGCCAAGTGCTGGAAGCAACCTAGATGCCCATCAGTAAATGAATGGATCAAAAAACTATGGTACATTTACACAATGGAATTCTATGCAGCAGAAAGAAAGGAGCAGCTCCTACCCTTTGTGATAGCATGGATGGAGCTGGAAAGCATCATGCTAAGCGAAATAAGCCAGGCAATGAAAGACAAATACCATATGATTTCACCTTTAACAGGAACCTAAACAAAACAAAGAAGCAAAATATAACCAAAGACACTGAAATAGAGGACAGGCTGACAGTGACCAGAGGGGATAGGGGAGGGAGTTTCAGGGGAAAAGGGGAAGGGTTTTCAGAAACAAGTATAAAGGACACATGGACAAAAACTAGGGGAGGGTGGAAATGGGAGGGAGGCGGGGGGAGGGCTGGGTGGGTGGGCTGGGATGGGAGTAAAAGAAAATTGTACTTGAACAATTAAAATAAAAAAGAAATTGATCTAGTCACATTGAAACACAGATGGGAGATTTCTAGTAGGGGAGGAAAAGATTAAAACACGGGAAGGTGTTCTTCAGAAGCAGCTTCCCAGAGAAGGTGGGGGAGGAGGGAGACCCTGAGCCTGGGGGAAGGGAAGGCCCAGGTTTGCGGGAACATCGGAGCTGCGGGTGCCCACCTCCCACCCAGGTGTCTGGTCGTGGTCATGGGACCCGTTCCTGAAGACGGCCTAAGTAAAGCCGATGTCACTCATGCCCCCCCCCGGTCGCCGCAGCCTGCTCTCACGTCACCCTGACTCTCGATGGGAGCTCTGCATCTAGGAAGACTATGGTCCCCTTTCTCCATCCCTTGGCGCCACCATCCTGTGTTCAGAGCAGCTGGCTTGCTTTCGAGCTCAGCATGTGCAAGACACATCCCTCCCAGACCTCCCTGTGGTGTCATTCACCTGTGTGGCCCTTTTCTCCTCGTCTGACCCGGCTCCAAACTCCCACCCCACAGTTGTGATCGAAATGCCCCAGGACATTCTCATCCCCACATGCTCTGGTCAGCCTCTGTGGCCCACGTCACCCCGCACCCCACACTCAGGATGCAGAGGGTTCACAATACACGGTGCGCTGACTCACGCTCCTTTCCTAGTGGACCTGCTGTCTGGGGTCTCCGGGAGGGGGCCTCGGCCAGTGTAGGGGGAGGTGGCAAGGCTGACGGAAGGGGACCTGCTGATGAGGGGCCACAGCCCCTTCTCCAGCAGGAGGACTTCCAGAGCTTGTTTCTAACTTTCCAGCCTACACGTGGCTGTGATCTCACATAGACCTGCCACCCGTTTTAACTCTCTGTTCGCAGCTGGCCCAGCAGACTGATGTCCCGGTCCCTAATGGTCATCCCTTGCTCTGTTTCAGGGGATCGTGGGCAATCTGGCCAGTGGCAAGTCGGCACTGGTGCACCGCTACCTGACCGGCACCTACGTCCAGGAGGAGTCTCCCGAAGGTACGCCCTCTGGCAGGCAGGCTCGCGCTTAGCAGAGCTTAGCTTTGTAACTTTTCCCGTAATGTATCCTGAATCATTACTTTGATGTATTAGCTGTCAAGAAAGTTATCAAACACCAGGCAGTGGAAGTCCTTAGGTGCATTGTCTCTCCTGTAGTATTTGTAGCTGACCAGTTACAATCACTGTAGCATTTGGAGCAAGAATAGACCGTGAAATGCTCTTGAACCCATTTCTTCCCTAGTAGCTGTCCTTGCAGACGTTAATCCAGCCTTACTCCCTGAAATACTGCTCAGCCACTGCTCTGCTCTGGACATTGAGCTTATACATAATTTGCATGTCTCGTGGCTCAGTCCTGGGCACGGGCCATTCAGGAAACCACGTGTTGGAGTATGTTTCCCCTTTGTATTGTGTTATACATAGGTAATAATTATTTTGCACGAAAATAAGATATTTCATTTGCCATTAGGCTTTTCCTTCTTCAGATAAGTTTTATTTTCACTTTAACTGCAGTGCAGTAACGATAGGCACCCGTGCAGTCCCTGAGTAGTTCGCAGGTCGTTTTTCTGAATTATATTTTCTCTCCGTGTAACCTTTTCGAATCCAACTCTGAGACACTGAATTTCTGGTTCCTTCTTTTTCTTACTGGCTGTTCCATTCTTTGCAGATATGGACGCAGGTAACTATGCACTTTCTTCGTGGTAGCGCTTGTCTTGTGCGGAGAGCGAGGAGAGGCGAGCCCCGCACCGCAGCGCCCTTCCCTCCCCGTCCTGTGCCTCATCCTGTTGGGTTTCGTTTTGCCTTTTTTTAAGTTCATCATCCACCCTGTTTCATCCCTTAGATGTGTTTTTAGCCGTAGTCCGAGTAGCTTCCCATGTTGCCTGTAACACCTGTTCTAGCGTTTAACCCCCGCCCTGGGGACCGGGACTGTGCAGAGAAGTGCAGGGGGTGGTGGTTGGGTGGGGGGGCAGGTGCTCTGGTCTCCACTCGAGGCTTTGCCGTTAGTTTGTGGGGTTTTGCCAATGTGTACAAGCCTCATGGCGGCCACATCAGGGAGAGGCTGAGTGGGCGGTTTGGGAAGGTCCAAGGGGAGCATGAAGGCTTGAAGGTGGGAACCAACAAGGAAACACGTGCCGTCCGGGGAGTGGTGTGTCAGGAGCTAGAAGGCCGTGTGGTCTGCAGAGAGGGGAGCGGCAGGGGGAGTGTGGGCAGGCTTTCTGCTCTTCTCCGGGGTCTGTCCCCGTGCAGGGCTACTGTCTGCGTCCCTCGGGTGCCAGCGCAGCGGAGACTTCCCCAGAGTTGAGTTTTCTGTGTGGCCCGTGGGTGCGGCTGCTGTGTAGGCTGGTGACGCCCGCAGCAGGGCGGGGGGCTGAGCAGCCTGCCTGTAGGGGAACAGTCACCTCTTCACCTGCACCGCCCCACCCCACCCCACCCCCAGGTGCTCCGATTCCAGCCCCACCCGACTTTGTCAGGGTGCCCTTGCTTCTCTGGCGTGGTCAGTGCTGGAGTCACGGTGGTCTCACTCAGGGACGCTTCCCCCCGCCCTGCGCTGCCTGTGCTGTGGCTGTGCCTCTCCCCTTTGCGCAGGTCCCACTTCATCACTTTCCCGTGGGCCTGACTGGGGTGTCTTTGCAGCTGGCCTTGTGTTTCTATGAGCACAGAGGCATTTCTGTCAAATGTTTATTCAGGAGACATTAAAATTGCACCCCAACTACGGTCTCTTAACAGCCCATCATTGGGTCCTTCAAGCAGCACACTTTACCCCACTGCATTTCGTGGTGTCCCCTGCAGCTCTTCCAGTGTGTGTCTTAGAGGGCAGGGAAGCGTGTGTGCGCGTGAGAGGGCATTCGTTCTTCTTCCGCACAGTGAAGTGTCTCGTTCCTCCGAGGGCCCTGTGCCCGGGGCCTCCTGGGGCAGGAGCAGGAGCAGATGGTCCACGGCCGCCTAGCCACTGCCCGCTCACAGACTGCCTCCAGGGAAGGGGATTCGGGTGCTGGGAGCTAGGAGCGGCCTGCCCCCTGGGGGCACCCCGCCTGATGTTCACTGGGGCCTCTGGTGCTGACTTGTGCCTGGAAGCCCCTTCGCCCCCTCGAATCCCTGTTCCCCAGGGGCTGGCCACCTGTGCCTGCCTGGACGCAGGCAGGTGGCCGCACCTTTGTCCCCTGAACCAGACCAGGAAACCAACTCCCGCATCCTGTCCACAGGGCCCCAGGTGGGTCTCCACATGGCAGCAGGAAGGAACTGTAGCAGTTGTTTCTGGAAGCAGATGAGAAAAGCCTTGATTTTTCGCTGTCTCCACACACCGAGGTGTTTTCTCCTGTCAGGGAGCCCGTCTCGGTGCAGTGATTTCCAGTCTCGTGGAGTGCGTCTGTGCCGACCGCCACCCCTGCATGCCTTACTGAGAAGTGTCTTTACGGGCGGCAGGGTGGGTTGCCCTGCATCCCCGCCCAGGTGCACGCAGACCACTGGAGCCCTGCCACCCTCTCCTGGGTGTGTGGGAGGTAGTCGGCCAAGGGCAGTTCAGCACCCGCCGTGACCCTGTGGAGACCAAGGCTCACATCAGCCTCCCACAGAGGGCGGCGGTGAGGGCACCTGGCCTGGGCGCTGGATTCAGAGTGAGTTGGGAGGCCTTTCCCTTTCTCGGTCTCATCGCTGCCTTCTCATTTACGCTGTCCTTTCATAGCTGTGGGGGTGTAGTTGTGGGGGCGGTCCCCTGCCTCGGGCGCATGTGGGCAGGACTTTCGATGGCAGGCCCTTCAGTGGCAGGCCTGTTGCTGTGGGCGGCGGCAGTGGCCCGCCCGTGCACAGGGCGCGTTGCAGCTCTCTGCCCGTCTCCTGCCCACCATAGTGGGTCTGCAGATTGAATGAGCGTGCGAACACCCTTCAGCGGCCCTGACCCGGGCCAGGGATTGCCAGGAGGGTTGCCCTGGCTGGGAGACCATCCTGTTTTTAGAAGAGTTCTCTCTCCCCAGAAACTGTTGGGCGACCTCCTGACCCCCGCCAAGCGGGATGTCTGTGATTCCAGCTGGAGCTGGGGGGGAGGCAGTATTTGTGTGTTCAGTGTGTGGTTTGGGTTGACATTTTACTCCTGAAGCAGAGGGAGCTGACTCACACGATGTAGAGCATTTCAGAGACACAGTTTAAGTGACAGTGGATTTACATGTTATGTGTTTTTTAGCTGCTGGATTACTAACACCGAAGTAGGTCACTCAGGAGGGAGCTTGGGGTTCCGTGACCGTGAGCCAAGGAGTAGAATTGTAGCGGTGAATGTGCTCTGACTTGCGTGTGTGTGTCCCACATGTACGCCCGCCGAGTCCCAGGGCTGCCGCTACACCCCACGGACTTGGCGCTTAAAACGGCAGAAGTCTGTTCTCTCAGCCTGGAGGCCGGAGTCCGAGATCAGGCATCGGCGGGGCTGGCCCCTCTCAGAGCTCTGAGGGCACGCCAGCTCCGGGCCTGTGTCCTCCTCGCCATGTGGGCTTCTGGCCCCTGCTGGTGTCCTGGGCCTGTGTGCGTGTCACTCCCGTCTCTGCCTGCCGCTGTCACCCCTCGGCCTCGTCCGTGTGTCTGAGTTTCCCTCTTCTCATTGAGGACACCAGTCTTTGGGTTTAGGGCCCACCCTCCTCTAGTATGACCTCATCTTCAAAGACCCTATTTCCCAATAAGGTCAGGACAGGTGATGGGGGTTCACACTTGAGCTTGACTTTCTGGGGATGAATTCATCCCACAACAGTGTGTGCTCTGCACACACACAGCCTTTAAACGGAAGCTGCTCTCACAGCTGAGGACCTTGCCCCAGTGACCTTCTGGTGACAGGAAGGGCGGGTCGCTGCCACAGACCACCATCCAGCAGTGCTCATTGCTGGCATTCTGGAACTTCACCCAGATCCCTCAGTTTTCGTGTGACCTTCACACCTCTGATGGGCACATCACAGCTGCCATCTCTTGTTTAGGAAGGGGGGCCAGATGAAAATGACTCCTGGCCATTAGGGCCCCACTTGTGACTGCTGGTGGGACTGGGGAGTGACATCGGGACGTGTAATTTGAGTTTCCCCTCCCTGTAGTGTTTGTCCTTCACATTCCCTGCGTGCCTGTCACAGACGCCCTGTGATGGCCACTCAATTTTTAACTTTCTCCCTTCGAAAAACAAAAGGAAAGAAACCGGCCTTTTGGTTTGCATGGGAATTTGAAGTGAGGACCTGCCCTGAGTCGCCTCCCGCTGTGCAGGCTGGGACTGTGTCCTGCCCCACCTGGGCGAGCTCTGCTGTGTGCAGCGGCCTGCGTGTGAGGGACTGTGGAGTAGCGCGGGTGCCCTGGAGTCCCCCACCTCGTGTGTCCCTGCCAGGGCCGGGGCCTGCCAGCCCGGGAGCTGAGGTGTCTGTTGGCGGGGGCCAGGTGTGAGGTCCAAGCAGGATGGGGGCTGACTGTGTGCACGTGTATGTGCACACGTGTGTACATGCAAGCCACAGGAGGCTGCTGATTACTCACAAAAGATCGCAGCGTCCCAGGGTTCAGACACTGGACCTGGGGAAGTCTTTGGTGACTGACCCAGGCCAGACACGGAAGCCGCTCAGCTCACTGGGGAGCCTTCCATCCCCCCCGGGCGGCTTCCTGAGGCCCCGGGATGGGGAGGGGGAGGCCTCCAAGGCGGGATCTAGGCTCTGGCAGCTGCCTGAGTGCACCAGCTGGGGGGCGCCTGTCCTGCATCTGGACGCAGCAGGGGTCCTGTCCCTGCACCTGTGGCCGGCATCTGTGACCCTTTTCTGAATCCTATTTTGTACTGTGCTGCTTATTTTGGAAACAGCACCACCGCAGATAAAACAAGAGCCGGCCCTTGCTCTGCGCAGACCCCTCGAGTGAGCCCCGGGAGTGTGTGTGACGCTGTGGCGGGTGGGGAGGGGTTGCCGTGGTAACAGAAACCAAGTCTCGGCGTGTCCTCACCGGCACACCAAGAGGAGGGGACTGGATTCGGGGGCCTGAAGAAAGGACAGTGGAGCCCGGTCAGGCACGGGGCACCCAGGCGGGTGTAAGTGTGTCACTTCAGAGCGGATCGGGCTGGCTGGCGACCACCTCTCCCATGGCAGCCCAGGGATGGAGAGAGACGCCCAGGTCCTGGGGCGTGGCTGGGTGGGCGGCCCTGAAGGGATGGATGAGGGCATCCAGGCCCCAGGGCTCCTGGTAGCCATCACGTCAGTGCCGGCTTTGCAGAGGGACAGGACAGGACAGGTGGGGGGAGTCCTCAGACACCCCTGGACCTGGGAACGAACTCTCACGAGGGTGGGAACTGGCTCCCCGCTGATCCTCTGCCGCCCTGCCAGGAGTGGCAGCTGCTCGTGAGTGCTGCGAAACGCTGGCTTCAGGGTGTGATCAGGCTGTCCAGGGCCAGGTGCCCTGGCATGCACTTGGACTTGGGCAGGAGCCTGGTGGTGCAGGGTTGCAGATGCAGGCCGAGCACGTCCTCAGACATTCCAGATGCAGAGGCTTCCTGGGCCTTGGCGGGGTCCGATTCTGGCCGAGAGGCAGTGATGGGTGCACCCACATCCAAGGTGGTGCCCGCCTTTTGGGGTGTTCTTGGGACCAACACCTTCTCTGGGGTGGGGACAGAAGCCTGGAGACCAAGCCTGCTGGACTCCTTCCATTCAGGTAGTTACATTGCTTCTATGGGAGTGTAACAGTTACAGAGTCCCCGGGGAGAGAATGGAAGGTGACATCCAAACCACAGCATGCCTGCATCAGCCAGAGAAACACAGTGTCCGCGGCAAGACCGCCCAACCTACAGTCAACATCACAGAAGGAACTCTGATGCCAGCCCGCCCGCAGGTGTGGGCGGCTCCCAGCCTGGGCCACTCTGCCCCTCGCTCGGCCCTGTGCCTGTGCCGGCCGCAGCAGGGCACCTGACGCTGGACCGCTGGGGGGAGTCCTGAGTTCTGTGGAGGGCAGTGTGTGAGCCTGTGGGGGCTTGAGTTCTGACTTCCACATCCAGCTCCGCAGGGAAGTCGGAGTGTGTGGGGGCAGGTCTGGGGCCCCCGAGCTCAGGGCGGAGTTCCCGACTGCAGCTGCAGTCTCAGGGAACCTGGGGTTGGGGTTGTGTTCGTTGTTGCATTGTGATAATGCTACGTATGTGTGAAAATGTTACAGCAGTTGTAGTGTTTGTTTTTTTTTTTAAGAGGGAAACACTCATAGAACTTAACCAGAGTGAAACGGCATGATATCGGATGGCGACGGTGGCGGACTGACCGGGGCAAACCAACTCCCCCAAGCCCCGTCCTGAGTTCTGTTTTCTTTCAGTCTTAATAGGACTGTATTCGGAGGAGAGAACTCTTAATACATTTTACTTCTTAAACTGCTGATTTACATTTTCCTCCAACATCTTGAGGAAAATATAAGGAAATGGAATGTATTCTATTTAACTGTTAGGCCAGGATGTGTGGAAATCGAATTTAACTAGTAGGCAGTAAACCACTTCCCCAAGGTTAGTTCGCAGCTGCTTTCTGAGCAGCTGTGCCGTGTTTCAGAAGACGTTCAGTGCGCATCTCTGGGGCACTGGTGTTTCGTCGCTGAGCCTCGTACTCGTCCCGGCTGACACATTTAGGACTCGCGGCTGATGAGGGGCAACAGTGCGGCTGTTTCTATGAACATAGGACAGGGCCGCAGAGTCCCCAGTTCCAGTTTGACCTCGGCCTTCGCCTCCTGTTGGCTTTGGTTTCGTTTGCTGGATGTCACGGAAATGTGGGCCCCGCAGATGGCACTTTAAATGTGTATATATCAGGCTGTCTTCCTTTTTTTAAAGATTATATTGTTATATTTTTAAGATTTTATTTATTTTTAGAAGGGAGGGAGAGAAGCATCAGTGTGTGGTTGCCTCTCGCATGCCCCCTACTGGGGACCTGGCCTCCAACCTAGGCATGTGCCCCAACTGGGCATTGAACCAGGGACCCTTTGGTTCACAGGCTGGCTCTCAATCCACTGAGGCACACCAGCCAGGGCGGCCTGTTTTCAACTTCAGGCTGCCCACCCACTAATCTACTAACTAGGTCCGACAGCATTGATGTAGCGGGAACGGTGGGACTGGAAACCCCAAGCTGAACCCGGAACAGAAGCCCTCCCGGCGCCCTCCCCGCCCATCACGCGGCCTGGGCTCTCAGTGTGCGGCGCTCGTGCGATGCAGCTTCAAGCACAGTTTCGCACACACAAGACCTGCTTAAATGAGCCATTCTCCAAATCTCCGGATCTGCAGGAGAGGGCCCCTCGGACGGGTGGTGCTCTGGCAGCCGGCTGCTTGGTGAGGAGCCCCGCCCTCGCTGCGGGTGCTCGAGGGCCATCACCAGGGCCTCCGCAGTCCCGTCCTCACAGGGAAGTCGGGTCTCTGTGGCTTTTTCCGGAACATCATTTCCTCAGCAGGTCGAGGTCGTCCTGCGTGCCAGGGAAGCGGCTCCGTGTTTCCTTCTGAAGAGCCTTTCAGTTCCTTTGTCGGGGGTTTGTTGTCAGAAATACCGTTGTATCCTTTCACTAGGCCTCTTTTTCTGCATTCCTGTCAACTAGCTTCTAAAAACTTTATTTCCGTCTCTTTAATCTCATCGGCTGTGTTTATTTCAAGCCATGTCTCAGTGTCGGAAACTGAGTTTTGGGCAGTGTCTCTCTGGTCTTTTTTCACATCATAGTTGTCCCTTCTGGAATGTTTCTGGTCCTGGTTACAGAACAGAAGAAGCCGGGGCCCTGGGGCTACAAAGCCCGGACCCCAGACACCGAGAATGGAGGCAGAGGAACGTTGGCCCCTTTGTCGTGACAGACGTCACCCAGGAGGACAGAGAACTCCCCGAGGGGAGTGGGTGATGGGTTCCATAGAGCAGGTCACAGGGCACTGGGGTTAGGGGCTCAGGGTAGAGCTGGGAGCTGATTGGCCGGAGGTGAAGTCAGGGTGACGAATCACCCCAGGTGTTGAGGACAGCTCTGAGGTCTGTCCCCGGGTCCCTCTGCTCTCGTGGGAAAGTACCCAGGGGGTCGCTCCACCTCAGGGCTCAGGGGCTGAGACCGAACTCAGCTCAAGATGTGACCTTTAACCCGTAGTGGTTGTGACCTGTGACCGTCGGTCAGGTCCCAGCTACTGTCTTCTGTTCCCTCGGAGGGCTCAGTGGCTGCTGATTACGGTGGGGGAGGTTAGGTTGCAGAGTGGAGAGGATTTCTGGAGCTAGGGTTTAAGGCCAGATTGAATCAAAGTCAAAAGGACCCTCAGGCTGACCCTGAGCTCAGGGGTCTCCACTGCATCCGACCCCATCATGTACCATGCCCACCCACCCCAGTCCTTGTCTTCCTGGGTGCCCGTCCTGAAGCTGAACTGAGGATGGAAGCACTCGTGAGGGGTTTCCTTCTGCTTTTCGGGGTTTGTTTTCTTCTCCACTGGCTGTGTTTTTGCTCACTCCCTTCCTGCTGCCTCCCCCCACTTCCCCCTTCCCCTCCTGCAGTTCTGGGCCTGCTGTCTCCGCTGGCCCTTCCCTGCTGAGGTGGGCGCTGCCCCGGCCCTGCTCTGGGGTGGCTGCACAGCCTGGCTCCCCTCTGTCTCAGTGCCCGTCAGATGTGGGGTGTGGGGAGCACCCGCTGGCTGGCTTCCTGAGGCAGGAGCCCCTCATGGTGGGGGCACCAGAGAAGGGACAGAGCCAGATGGCCACCCTCGTTCCTGTTGACCAGCTGTCAGTCTCCATCACCTGCATGGGAGGGCGTGGGCCACGGCCCAGGGCTGGCTGCTGTCTTCTGAATTATGGCGTAAACGAGCCCCTTACGCCCTCCCCTCCCCTCTGTGGTTCTAGAATCACCCCTTTGTTCCTTCCCCGCCACGCTTCGGGGGCTGTCGGTGTGGGACGAGGAGCCCCTTCCTGCGGCTGTGGAACCTCCTCTTTCTCAAGGCCGGCGGTGTTGGCGAGGTTCTCCCTGCGACTCCCCACCCCCTTTCTCAGTGGTGGTGCAGTTTCTTTCCGTTTCCACTCCCCCCCTCATTCCATTAGGAACGGGGGAGAGGAAATTCATTCATAGTGACCCCCAGCCTGGAGCTTCGACTCTCCTCATCTCCCGTTTCCCTTTTCCTTTGGTGTCGGTTAAACGGACTGCTCAGAGACCTGGCCTTCTGGGGAAGTCCTCCTGTCCCCGCAGCCACCACCCGGGTGTCGCTGTGGAAACCACAGTAGTCACCACACATGCGGCCCTTCCTGTTGGTGCATTTCACAGTAGTTACTTAAAAAGAAAAAAATCAGTGTGAGTTTAAAAAAATTGGCAGAGGAAATGAAATCTGACTTGGTCAAACTTTGTAAACTAAAATGTTACCGATAAAATGTTTTCCCAGTGTAAACATAACATGTGGTCTGCCATTTCTTCTAAAGGTCACAATATAAATAAAGCCTCTCCAAAAATGTTAGCAAGTTTCTGACATCAGTATTTTTATCAAACCTAAAGGAGTAGAATTAATTTTTTAAAATTTCCGGCATGTTTGCGATTGAAATTTTTGAGTATTCCCTTAGGGAGAAATAAAAAGGGTCTCGGTCCCTCTGCTGCGTCCCTCTCGTCCCACTGGACTTCAGCAGTCAGGACGCAGCGAAATTGGGGGATCAGGAAGGAAGGAGAAAGCATCAGGCAAACATTGAAGACGTCTCGGTGGGTGGGAACCTCTGAGCTGTGGTGGCGGGAGACCAGCCTCGGCCAGGGCCCACCTGAGGCCGGCCTGCACCTGAGGTGGGGGGCCGTGGCTGATGGGCTGCCTCCCGCTCCAAGGCTGGGATGAAGCTCCTCCCCTTTCCTGTGCAGAGGGGAAGCAGCACACCTGGAGTTTCACCTGCAAGACAAATTCTCTTTCTTGGGTTCATGGATGAAACGTGCAAACAGTGAAAATAAAAACAAAATAAAGCGATAGGCAGGCGGGTTTCTTGGTCCTGCTCCCCAGCACGGGGCTGAGTTTGAGTTTGGAGCCAAAGACGGCCCCTCCCACGCAGTACGTGGGGTAAGGACACGGCGGCCCCCGAGTCCCAAGGCTGCCCTGCGGGCACTCAACAGCCGCAGCGGGTCCTCAGGGCCCACGCGAGGTGGGGCCGTGTCAGCAGACTGGCCTGAGCAGAGACTCCGGGAAGAGGGGACTCACTGCTGTGTGCGTGCCGGCCTGGGGCCGCAGCTCCCATAGGGGGACCTCTGTGTCTTGCCCTGGAGGTCGGGTGTCGGTGGTGGCCTTTGCGTCACCCCGAGTAGTGGGGGTGATGGGGGCAGGAAGTGCTTTGTCAGGTGCTGCGTGCTGCCATGATCCCCAATACTCTGGTGGCGTGTGGCTGGCTAGTGATGCGCTGAGAGCTTTCGGCCCAGTTAGCCAAGGTGACGGGACAGACACAGACGCCCAGTGTCTGTGGTGGGGTTTACTCAGAGCCACCCTGCCCCCCCCCCC